>JACMZG010000667.1:0-15904 GCA_018340805.1 Microvelia longipes
GATTTATTGTTGAATTTGCAAAATTTTCAACAAAACAAAATATTTTCAAAATCATACAACTATATATTAAACTATACAGAGAGTTTACTTTTAAAAATTTGACCGAAAAAAAATATTTTGACTCGATTTATAAAGATGATGGGAAAATGGAAAAGGTTTTTCAAAATAGTTATCATGTGTTTTAAGTAGATAGATAAGTAGATGAGATAATATGAAAATAAAAATGCATCGGCCGGGAATCGAACCCGGTCGCCCGCGTGGCAGGCGAGCATTCTACCACTGAACCACCGATGCTACGATAAACACTTCATTTCTAATCATAATTAATTAAGACATTTTATTATTAGGAAACAATTTTCAAACACTTGAAATTATAAGAAAGTCGTTGAGGAAATAATTTGAAAAATTTATCATTTAAAGAAACTGAGAAAATTCAGTTGGAATCAAATATTGATTTATTGTGAATTTGCAAATTTTCAACAAAACAAAATATTTTCAAAATCATACAACTATATTTAAACTATACAGAGAGTTTACTTTTAAAAATTGACCGAAAAAAAATATTTTGACTCGATTTATAAAGATGATGGGAAATGGGAAAAGGTTTTTCAAATAGTTATCATGTGTGTTTTAAGTAGATAGATAAGTAAGATGAGATAATATGAAAAATAAAAATGCATCGGCCGGGAATCGAACCCGGGTCGCCCGCGTGGCAGGCGAGCATTCTACCACTGAACCACCGATGCTACGATAAACACTTCATTTCTAATCATAATTAATTAAGACATTTTATTATTAGGAAACAATTTTCAAACACTTGAAATTATAAGAAAGTCGTTGAGGAAATAATTGAAAAATTTATCATTTAAAGAAACTGAGAAAATTCAGTTGGAATCAAATATTGATTATTGTGAATTTGCAAAATTTTCAACAAACAAATATTTTCAAAATCATACAACTATATATTTAAACTATACAGAGAGTTTACTTTTAAAAATTGACCGAAAAAAAATATTTGACTCGATTTATAAAGATGATGGGAAAATGGAAAAGGTTTTTCAAATAGTTATCATGTGTGTTTTAAGTAGATAGATAAGTAGATGAGATAATATGAAAAATAAAAATGCATCGGCCGGAATCGAACCCGGGTCGCCCGCGTGGCAGGCGAGCATTCTACCACTGAACCACCGATGCTACGATAAACACTTCATTTCTAATCATAATTAATTAAGACATTTTATTATTAGGAAACAATTTTCAAACACTTGAAATTATAAGAAAGTCGTTGAGGAAATAATTTGAAAAATTTATCATTTAAAGAAACTGAGAAAATTCAGTTGGAATCAAATATTGATTTATTGTGAATTTGCAAAATTTTCAACAAAACAAAATATTTCAAAATCATACAACTATATATTTAAACTATACAGAGAGTTTACTTTTAAAAATTGACCGAAAAAAAATATTTTGACTCGATTTATAAAGATGATGGGAAAATGGGAAAAGGTTTTTCAAATAGTTATCATGTGTGTTTTAAGTAGATAGATAAGTAGATGAGATAATATGAAAAATAAAAATGCATCGGCCGGGAATCGAACCCGGGTCGCCCGCGTGGCAGGCGAGCATTCTACCACTGAACCACCGATGCTACGATAAACACTTCATTTCTAATCATAATTAATTAAGACATTTTATTAGGAAACAATTTTCAAACACTTGAAATTATAAGAAAGTCGTTGAGGAAATATTTGAAAAATTTATCATTTAAAGAAACTGAGAAAATTCAGTTGGAATCAAATATTGATTTATTGTGAATTTGCAAAATTTCAACAAAACAAAATATTTTCAAAATCATACAACTATATATTTAAACTATACAGAGAGTTTACTTTTAAAAATTGACCGAAAAAAAATATTTTGACTCGATTTATAAAGATGATGGGAAAATGGGAAAAGGTTTTTCAAATAGTTATCATGTGTGTTTAAGTAGATAGATAAGTAGATGAGATAATATGAAAATAAAAATGCATCGGCCGGGAATCGAACCCGGGTCGCCCGCGTGGCAGGCGAGCATTCTACCACTGAACCACCGATGCTACGATAAACACTTCATTTCTAATCATAATTAATTAAGACATTTTATTATTAGGAAACAATTTTCAAACACTTGAAATTATAAGAAAGTCGTTGAGGAAATAATTTGAAAAATTTATCATTTAAAGAAACTGAGAAAATTCAGTTGGAATCAAATATTGATTTATTGTGAATTTGCAAAATTTTCAACAAAACAAAATATTTTCAAAATCATACAACTATATATTTAAACTATACAGAGAGTTTACTTTTAAAAATTGACCGAAAAAATATTTTGACTCGATTTATAAAGATGATGGGAAAATGGGAAAAGGTTTTTCAAATAGTTATCATGTGTGTTTTAAGTAGATAGATAAGTAGATGAGATAATATGAAAAATAAAAATGCATCGGCCGGGAATCGAACCCGGGTCGCCCGCGTGGCAGGCGAGCATTCTACCACTGAACCACCGATGCTACGATAAACACTTCATTTCTAATCATAATTAATTAAGACATTTTATTATTAGGAAACAATTTTCAAACACTTGAAATTATAAGAAAGTCGTTGAGGAAATAATTTGAAAATTTATCATTTAAAGAAACTGAGAAAATTCAGTTGGAATCAAATATTGATTTATTGTGAATTTGCAAAATTTTCAACAAAACAAAATATTTTCAAAATCATACAACTATATATTTAAACTATACAGAGAGTTTACTTTTAAAAATTGACCGAAAAAAAATATTTTGACTCGATTTATAAAGATGATGGGAAAATGGGAAAAGGTTTTTCAAATAGTTATCATGTGTGTTTTAAGTAGATAGATAAGTAGATGAGATAATATGAAAAATAAAAATGCATCGGCCGGGAATCGAACCCGGGTCGCCCGCGTGGCAGGCGAGCATTCTACCACTGAACCACCGATGCTACGATAAACACTTCATTTCTAATCATAATTAATTAAGACATTTTATTATTAGGAAACAATTTTCAAACACTTGAAATTATAAGAAAAGTCGTTGAGGAAATAATTTGAAAAATTTATCATTTAAAGAAACTGAGAAAATTCAGTTGGAATCAAATATTGATTTATTGTGAATTTGCAAAATTTTCAACAAAACAAATATTTTCAAAATCATACAACTATATATTTAAACTATACAGAGAGTTTACTTTTAAAAATTGACCGAAAAAAAATATTTTGACTCGATTTATAAAGATGATGGGAAAATGGGAAAAGGTTTTTCAAATAGTTATCATGTGTGTTTTAAGTAGATAGATAAGTAGATGAGATAATATGAAAAATAAAAATGCATCGGCCGGGAATCGAACCCGGGTCGCCCGCGTGGCAGGCGAGCATTCTACCACTGAACCACCGATGCTACGATAAACACTTCATTTCTATCATAATTAATTAAGACATTTTATTATTAGGAAACAATTTTCAAACACTTGAATTATAAGAAAGTCGTTGAGGAAATAATTTGAAAAATTTATCATTTAAAGAAACTGAGAAAATTCAGTTGGAATCAAATATTGATTTGTGAATTTGCAAAATTTTCAACAAAACAAAATATTTTCAAAATCATACAACTATATATTTAAACTATACAGAGAGTTTACTTTTAAAAATTGACCGAAAAAAAATATTTTGACTCGATTTATAAAGATGATGGGAAAATGGGAAAAGGTTTTTCAAATAGTTATCATGTGTGTTTTAAGTAGATAGATAAGTAGATGAGATAATATGAAAAATAAAAATGCATCGGCCGGGAATCGAACCCGGGTCGCCCGCGTGGCAGGCGAGCATTCTACCACTGAACCACCGATGCTACGATAAACACTTCATTTCTAATCATAATTAATTAAGACATTTTATTATTAGGAAACAATTTTCAAACACTTGAAATTATAAGAAAGTCGTTGAGGAAATAATTTGAAAAATTTATCATTTAAAGAAACTGAGAAAATTCAGTTGGAATCAAATATTGATTTATTGTGAATTTGCAAAATTTTCAACAAAACAAAATATTTTCAAAATCATACAACTATATATTTAAACTATACAGAGAGTTTACTTTTAAAAATTGACCGAAAAAAAATATTTTGACTCGATTTATAAAGATGATGGGAAAATGGGAAAAGGTTTTTCAAATAGTTATCATGTGTGTTTTAAGTAGATAGATAAGTAGATGAGATAATATGAAAAATAAAAATGCATCGGCCGGGAATCGAACCCGGGTCGCCCGCGTGGCAGGCGAGCATTCTACCACTGAACCACCGATGCTACGATAAACACTTCATTTCTAATCATAATTAATTAAGACATTTTATTATTAGGAAACAATTTTCAAACACTTGAAATTATAAGAAAGTCGTTGAGGAAATAATTTGAAAAATTTATCATTTAAAGAAACTGAGAAATTTCAGTTGGAATCAAATATTGATTTATTGTGAATTTGCAAAATTTTCAACAAAACAAAATATTTTCAAAATCATACAACTATATATTTAAACTATACAGAGAGTTTACTTTTAAAAATTGACCGAAAAAAAATATTTTGACTCGATTTATAAAGATGATGGGAAAATGGGAAAGGTTTTTCAAATAGTTATCATGTGTGTTTTAAGTAGATAGATAAGTAGATGAGATAATATGAAAAATAAA
The DNA here is from genome assembly GCA_018340805.1 of Microvelia longipes. NCBI lineage: Eukaryota > Metazoa > Arthropoda > Insecta > Hemiptera > Veliidae > Microvelia > Microvelia longipes. The sequence continues at coordinate 4,745 of JACMZG010000667.1, forward strand.
AATGCATCGGCCGGGAATCGAACCCGGGTCGCCCGCGTGGCAGGCGAGCATTCTACCACTGAACCACCGATGCTACGATAAACACTTCATTTCTAATCATAATTAATTAAGACATTTTATTATTAGGAAACAATTTTCAAACACTTGAAATTATAAGAAAGTCGTTGAGGAAATAATTTGAAAAATTTATCATTTAAAGAAACTGAGAAAATTCAGTTGGAATCAAATATTGATTTATTGTGAATTTGCAAAATTTTCAACAAAACAAAATATTTTCAAAATCATACAACTATATATTTAAACTATACAGAGAGTTTACTTTTAAAAATTGACCGAAAAAAAATATTTTGACTCGATTTATAAAGATGATGGGAAAATGGGAAAAGGTTTTTCAAATAGTTATCATGTGTGTTTTAAGTAGATAGATAAGTAGATGAGATAATATGAAAAATAAAAATGCATCGGCCGGGAATCGAACCCGGGTCGCCCGCGTGGCAGGCGAGCATTCTACCACTGAACCACCGATGCTACGATAAACACTTCATTTCTAATCATAATTAATTAAGACATTTTATTATTAGGAAACAATTTTCAAACACTTGAAATTATAAGAAAGTCGTTGAGGAAATAATTTGAAAAATTTATCATTTAAAGAAACTGAGAAAATTCAGTTGGAATCAAATATTGATTTATTGTGAATTTGCAAAATTTTCAACAAAACAAAATATTTTCAAAATCATACAACTATATATTTAAACTATACAGAGAGTTTACTTTTAAAAATTGACCGAAAAAAAATATTTTGACTCGATTTATAAAGATGATGGGAAAATGGGAAAAGGTTTTTCAAATAGTTATCATGTGTGTTTTAAGTAGATAGATAAGTAGATGAGATAATATGAAAAATAAAAAGCATCGGCCGGGAATCGAACCCGGGTCGCCCGCGTGGCAGGCGAGCATTCTACCACTGAACCACCGATGCTACGATAAACACTTCATTTCTAATCATAATAATTAAGACATTTTATTATTAGGAAACAATTTTCAAACACTTGAAATTATAAGAAAGTCGTTGAGGAAATAATTTGAAAAATTTATCATTTAAAGAAACTGAGAAAATTCAGTTGGAATCAAATATTGATTTATTGTGAATTTGCAAAATTTTCAACAAAACAAAATATTTTCAAAATCATACAACTATATATTTAAACTATACAGAGAGTTTACTTTTAAAAATTGACCGAAAAAAAATATTTTGACTCGATTTATAAAGATGATGGGAAAATGGGAAAAGGTTTTTCAAATAGTTATCATGTGTGTTTTAAGTAGATAGATAAGTAGATGAGATAATATGAAAAATAAAAATGCATCGGCCGGGAATCGAACCCGGGTCGCCCGCGTGGCAGGCGAGCATTCTACCACTGAACCACCGATGCTACGATAAACACTTCATTTCTAATCATAATTAATTAAGACATTTTATTATTAGGAAACAATTTTCAAACACTTGAAATTATAAGAAAGTCGTTGAGGAAATAATTTGAAAAATTTATCATTTAAAGAAACTGAGAAAATTCAGTTGGAATCAAATATTGATTTATTGTGAATTTGCAAAATTTTCAACAAAACAAAATATTTTCAAAATCATACAACTATATATTTAAACTATACAGAGAGTTTACTTTTAAAAATTGACCGAAAAAAAATATTTTGACTCGATTTATAAAGATGATGGGAAAATGGGAAAAGGTTTTTCAAATAGTTATCATGTGTGTTTTAAGTAGATAGATAAGTAGATGAGATAATATGAAAAATAAAAATGCATCGGCCGGGAATCGAACCCGGGTCGCCCGCGTGGCAGGCGAGCATTCTACCACTGAACCACCGATGCTACGATAAACACTTCATTTCTAATCATAATTAATTAAGACATTTTATTATTAGGAAACAATTTTCAAACACTTGAAATTATAAGAAAGTCGTTGAGGAAATAATTTGAAAAATTTATCATTTAAAGAAACTGAGAAAATTCAGTTGGAATCAAATTTGATTTATTGTGAATTTGCAAAATTTTCAACAAAACAAAATATTTTCAAAATCATACAACTATATATTTAAACTATACAGAGAGTTTACTTTTAAAAATTGACCGAAAAAAAATATTTTGACTCGATTTATAAAGATGATGGGAAAATGGGAAAAGGTTTTTCAAATAGTTATCATGTGTGTTTTAAGTAGATAGATAAGTAGATGAGATAATATGAAAATAAAAATGCATCGGCCGGGAATCGAACCCGGGTCGCCCGCGTGGCAGGCGAGCATTCTACCACTGAACCACCGATGCTACGATAAACACTTCATTTCTAATCATAATTAATTAAGACATTTTATTATTAGGAAACAATTTTCAAACACTTGAAATTATAAGAAAGTCGTTGAGGAAATAATTTGAAAAATTTATCATTTAAAGAAACTGAGAAAATTCAGTTGGAATCAAATATTGATTTATTGTGAATTTGCAAAATTTTCAAAAAACAAAATATTTTCAAAATCATACAACTATATTTTAAACTATACAGAGAGTTTACTTTTAAAAATTGACCGAAAAAAAATATTTTGACTCGATTTATAAAGATGATGGGAAAATGGGAAAAGGTTTTTCAAATAGTTATCATGTGTGTTTTAAGTAGATAGATAAGTAGATGAGATAATATGAAAAATAAAAATGCATCGGCCGGGAATCGAACCCGGGTCGCCCGCGTGGCAGGCGAGCATTCTACCACTGAACCACCGATGCTACGATAAACACTTCATTTCTAATCATAATTAATTAAGACATTTTATTATTAGGAAACAATTTTCAAACACTTGAAATTTATAGAAAGTCGTTGAGGAAATAATTTGAAAAATTTATCATTTAAAGAAACTGAGAAAATTCAGTTGGAATCAAATATTGATTTATTGTGAATTTGCAAAATTTTCAACAAAACAAAATATTTTCAAAATCATACAACTATATATTTAAACTATACAGAGAGTTTACTTTTAAAAATTGACCGAAAAAAAAATATTTGACTCGATTTATAAAGATGATGGGAAAATGGGAAAAGGTTTTTCAAATAGTTATCATGTGTGTTTTAAGTAGATAGATAAGTAGATGAGATAATATGAAAAATAAAAATGCATCGGCCGGGAATCGAACCCGGGTCGCCCGCGTGGCAGGCGAGCATTCTACCACTGAACCACCGATGCTACGATAAACACTTCATTTCTAATCATAATTAATTAAGACATTTTATTATTAGGAAACAATTTTCAAACACTTGAAATTATAAGAAAGTCGTTGAGGAAATAATTTGAAAAATTTATCATTTAAAGAAACTGAGAAAATTCAGTTGGAATCAAATATTGATTTATTGTGAATTTGCAAAATTTTCAACAAAACAAAATATTTTCAAAATCATACAACTATATATTTAAACTATACAGAGAGTTTACTTTTAAAAATTGACCGAAAAAAAATATTTTGACTCGATTTATAAAGATGATGGGAAAATGGGAAAAGGTTTTTCAAATAGTTATCATGTGTGTTTTAAGTAGATAGATAAGTAGATGAGATAATATGAAAAAAAAAATGCATCGGCCGGGAATCGAACCCGGGTCGCCCGCGTGGCAGGCGAGCATTCTACACTGAACCACCGATGCTACGATAAACACTTCATTTCTAATCATAATTAATTAAGACATTTTATTATTAGGAAACAATTTTCAAACACTTGAAATTATAAGAAAGTCGTTGAGGAAATAATTTGAAAAATTTATCATTTAAAGAAACTGAGAAAATTCAGTTGGAATCAAATATTGATTTTTGTGAATTTGCAAAATTTTCAACAAAACAAAATATTTTCAAAATCATACAACTATATATTTAAACTATACAGAGAGTTTACTTTTAAAAATTGACCGAAAAAAAATATTTTGACTCGATTTATAAAGATGATGGGAAAATGGGAAAAGGTTTTTCAAATAGTTATCATGTGTGTTTTAAGTAGATAGATAAGTAGATGAGATAATATGAAAAATAAAAATGCATCGGCCGGGAATCGAACCCGGGTCGCCCGCGTGGCAGGCGAGCATTCTACCACTGAACCACCGATGCTACGATAAACACTTCATTTCTAATCATAATTAATTAAGACATTTTATTATTAGGAAACAATTTTCAAACACTTGAAATTATAAGAAAGTCGTTGAGGAAATAATTTGAAAAATTTATCATTTAAAGAAACTGAGAAAATTCAGTTGGAATCAAATATTGATTTATTGTGAATTTGCAAAATTTTCAACAAAACAAAATATTTTCAAAATCATACAACTATATATTTAAACTATACAGAGAGTTTACTTTTAAAAATTGACCGAAAAAAAATATTTTGACTCGATTTATAAAGATGATGGGAAAATGGGAAAAGGTTTTTCAAATAGTTATCATGTGTGTTTTAAGTAGATAGATAAGTAGATGAGATAATATGAAAAATAAAAATGCATCGGCCGGGAATCGAACCCGGGTCGCCCGCGTGGCAGGCGAGCATTCTACCACTGAACCACCGATGCTACGATAAACACTTCATTTCTAATCATAATTAATTAAGACATTTTATTATTAGGAAACAATTTTCAAACACTTGAAATTATAAGAAAGTCGTTGAGGAAATAATTTGAAAAATTTATCATTTAAAGAAACTGAGAAAATTCAGTTGGAATCAAATATTGATTTATTGTGAATTTGCAAAATTTTCAACAAAACAAAATATTTTCAAAATCATACAACTATATATTTAAACTATACAGAGAGTTTACTTTTAAAAATTGACCGAAAAAAAATATTTTGACTCGATTTATAAAGATGATGGGAAAATGGGAAAAGGTTTTTCAAATAGTTATCATGTGTGTTTTAAGTAGATAGATAAGTAGATGAGATAATATGAAAAATAAAAATGCATCGGCCGGGAATCGAACCCGGGTCGCCCGCGTGGCAGGCGAGCATTCTACCACTGAACCACCGATGCTACGATAAACACTTCATTTCTAATCATAATTAATTAAGACATTTTATTATTAGGAAACAATTTTCAAACACTTGAAATTATAAGAAAGTCGTTGAGGAAATAATTTGAAAAATTTATCATTTAAAGAAACTGAGAAAATTCAGTTGGAATCAAATATTGATTTATTGTGAATTTGCAAAATTTTCAACAAAACAAAATATTTTCAAAATCATACAACTATATATTTAAACTATACAGAGAGTTTACTTTTAAAAATTGACCGAAAAAAAATATTTTGACTCGATTTATAAAGATGATGGGAAAATGGGAAAAGGTTTTTCAAATAGTTATCATGTGTGTTTTAAGTAGATAGATAAGTAGATGAGATAATATGAAAAAAAAAATGCATCGGCCGGGAATCGAACCCGGGTCGCCCGCGTGGCAGGCGAGCATTCTACCACTGAACCACCGATGCTACGATAAACACTTCATTTCTAATCATAATTAATTAAGACATTTTATTATTAGGAAACAATTTTCAAACACTTGAAATTATAAGAAAGTCGTTGAGGAAATAATTTGAAAAATTTATCATTTAAAGAAACTGAGAAAATTCAGTTGGAATCAAATATTGATTTATTGTGAATTGCAAAATTTTCAACAAAACAAAATATTTTCAAAATCATACAACTATATATTTAAACTATACAGAGAGTTTACTTTTAAAAATTGACCGAAAAAAAATATTTTGACTCGATTTATAAAGATGATGGGAAAATGGGAAAAGGTTTTTCAAATAGTTATCATGTGTGTTTTAAGTAGATAGATAAGTAGATGAGATAATATGAAAAATAAAAATGCATCGGCCGGGAATCGAACCCGGGTCGCCCGCGTGGCAGGCGAGCATTCTACCACTGAACCACCGATGCTACGATAAACACTTCATTTCTAATCATAATTAATTAAGACATTTTATTATTAGGAAACAATTTTCAAACACTTGAAATTATAAGAAAGTCGTTGAGGAAATAATTTGAAAAATTTATCATTTAAAGAACTGAGAAATTCAGTTGGAATCAAATATTGATTTATTGTGAATTTGCAAAATTTTCAACAAAACAAAATATTTTCAAAATCATACAACTATATATTTAAACTATACAGAGAGTTTACTTTTAAAAATTGACCGAAAAAAAATATTTTGACTCGATTTATAAAGATGATGGGAAAATGGGAAAAGGTTTTTCAAATAGTTATCATGTGTGTTTTAAGTAGATAGATAAGTAGATGAGATAATATGAAAAATAAAAATGCATCGGCCGGGAATCGAACCCGGGTCGCCCGCGTGGCAGGCGAGCATTCTACCACTGAACCACCGATGCTACGATAAACACTTCATTTCTAATCATAATTAATTAAGACATTTTATTATTAGAAACAATTTTCAAACACTTGAAATTATAAGAAAGTCGTTGAGGAAATAATTTGAAAAATTTATCATTTAAAGAAACTGAGAAAATTCAGTTGGAATCAAATATTGATTTATTGTGAATTTGCAAAATTTTCAACAAAACAAAATATTTTCAAAATCATACAACTATATATTTAAACTATACAGAGAGTTTACTTTTAAAAATTGACCGAAAAAAAATATTTTGACTCGATTTATAAAGATGATGGGAAAATGGGAAAAGGTTTTTCAAATAGTTATCATGTGTGTTTTAAGTAGATAGATAAGTAGATGAGATAATATGAAAAATAAAATGCATCGGCCGGGAATCGAACCCGGGTCGCCCGCGTGGCAGGCGAGCATTCTACCACTGAACCACCGATGCTACGATAAACACTTCATTTCTAATCATAATTAATTAAGACATTTTATTATTAGGAAACAATTTTCAAACACTTGAAATTATAAGAAAGTCGTTGAGGAAATAATTTGAAAAATTTATCATTTAAAGAAACTGAGAAAATTCAGTTGGAATCAAATATTGATTTATTGTGAATTTGCAAAATTTTCAACAAAACAAAATATTTTCAAAATCATACAACTATATATTTAAACTATACAGAGAGTTTACTTTTAAAAATTGACCGAAAAAAAATATTTTGACTCGATTTATAAAGATGATGGGAAAATGGGAAAAGGTTTTTCAAATAGTTATCATGTGTGTTTTAAGTAGATAGATAAGTAGATGAGATAATATGAAAAATAAAAATGCATCGGCCGGGAATCGAACCCGGGTCGCCCGCGTGGCAGGCGAGCATTCTACCACTGAACCACCGATGCTACGATAAACACTTCATTTCTAATCATAATTAATTAAGACATTTTATTATTAGGAAACAATTTTCAAACACTTGAAATTATAAGAAAGTCGTTGAGGAAATAATTTGAAAAATTTATCATTTAAAGAAACTGAGAAAATTCAGTTGGAATCAAATATTGATTTATTGTGAATTTGCAAAATTTTCAACAAAACAAAATATTTTCAAAATCATACAACTATATATTTAAACTATACAGAGAGTTTACTTTTAAAAATTGACCGAAAAAAAATATTTTGACTCGATTTATAAAGATGATGGGAAAATGGGAAAAGGTTTTTCAAATAGTTATCATGTGTGTTTTAAGTAGATAGATAAGTAGATGAGATAATATGAAAAATAAAAATGCATCGGCCGGGAATCGAACCCGGGTCGCCCGCGTGGCAGGCGAGCATTCTACCACTGAACCACCGATGCTACGATAAACACTTCATTTCTAATCATAATTAATTAAGACATTTTATTATTAGGAAACAATTTTCAAACACTTGAAATTATAAGAAAGTCGTTGAGGAAATAATTTGAAAAATTTATCATTTAAAGAAACTGAGAAAATTCAGTTGGAATCAAATATTGATTTATGTGAATTTGCAAAATTTTCAACAAAACAAAATATTTTCAAAATCATACAACTATATATTTAAACTATACAGAGAGTTTACTTTTAAAAATTGACCGAAAAAAAATATTTTGACTCGATTTATAAAGATGATGGGAAAATGGGAAAAGGTTTTTCAAATAGTTATCATGTGTGTTTTAAGTAGATAGATAAGTAGATGAGATAATATGAAAAATAAAAATGCATCGGCCGGGAATCGAACCCGGGTCGCCCGCGTGGCAGGCGAGCATTCTACCACTGAACCACCGATGCTACGATAAACACTTCATTTCTAATCATAATTAATTAAGACATTTTATTATTAGGAAACAATTTTCAAACACTTGAAATTATAAGAAGTCGTTGAGGAAATAATTTGAAAAATTTATCATTTAAAGAAACTGAGAAAATTCAGTTGGAATCAAATATTGATTTATTGTGAATTTGCAAAATTTTCAACAAAACAAAATATTTTCAAAATCATACAACTATATATTTAAACTATACAGAGAGTTTACTTTTAAAAATTGACCGAAAAAAAATATTTTGACTCGATTTATAAAGATGATGGGAAAATGGGAAAAGGTTTTTCAAATAGTTATCATGTGTGTTTTAAGTAGATAGATAAGTAGATGAGATAATATGAAAAATAAAAATGCATCGGCCGGGAATCGAACCCGGGTCGCCCGCGTGGCAGGCGAGCATTCTACCACTGAACCACCGATGCTACGATAAACACTTCATTTCTAATCATAATTAATTAAGACATTTTATTATTAGGAAACAATTTTCAAACACTTGAAATTATAAGAAAGTCGTTGAGGAAATAATTTGAAAAATTTATCATTTAAAGAAACTGAGAAAATTCAGTTGGAATCAAATATTGATTTATTGTGAATTTGCAAAATTTTCAACAAAACAAAATATTTTCAAAATCATACAACTATATATTTAAACTATACAGAGAGTTTACTTTTAAAAATTGACCGAAAAAAAATATTTTGACTCGATTTATAAAGATGATGGGAAAATGGGAAAAGGTTTTTCAAATAGTTATCATGTGTGTTTTAAGTAGATAGATAAGTAGATGAGATAATATGAAAAATAAAAATGCATCGGCCGGGAATCGAACCCGGGTCGCCCGCGTGGCAGGCGAGCATTCTACCACTGAACCACCGATGCTACGATAAACACTTCATTTCTAATCATAATTAATTAAGACATTTTATTATTAGGAAACAATTTTCAAACACTTGAAATTATAAGAAAGTCGTTGAGGAAATAATTTGAAAAATTTATCATTTAAAGAAACTGAGAAAATTCAGTTGGAATCAAATATTGATTTATTGTGAATTTGCAAAATTTTCAACAAAACAAAATATTTTCAAAATCATACAACTATATATTTAAACTATACAGAGAGTTTACTTTTAAAAATTGACCGAAAAAAAATATTTTGACTCGATTTATAAAGATGATGGGAAAATGGGAAAAGGTTTTTCAAATAGTTATCATGTGTGTTTTAAGTAGATAGATAAGTAGATGAGATAATATGAAAAATAAAAATGCATCGGCCGGGAATCGAACCCGGGTCGCCCGCGTGGCAGGCGAGCATTCTACCACTGAACCACCGATGCTACGATAAACACTTCATTTCTAATCATAATTAATTAAGACATTTTATTATTAGGAAACAATTTTCAAACACTTGAAATTATAAGAAAGTCGTTGAGGAAATAATTTGAAAAATTTATCATTTAAAGAAACTGAGAAAATTCAGTTGGAATCAAATATTGATTTATTGTGAATTTGCAAAATTTTCAACAAAACAAAATATTTTCAAAATCATACAACTATATATTTAAACTATACAGAGAGTTTACTTTTAAAAATTGACCGAAAAAAAATATTTTGACTCGATTTATAAAGATGATGGGAAAATGGGAAAAGGTTTTTCAAATAGTTATCATGTGTGTTTTAAGTAGATAGATAAGTAGATGAGATAATATGAAAAATAAAAATGCATCGGCCGGGAATCGAACCCGGGTCGCCCGCGTGGCAGGCGAGCATTCTACCACTGAACCACCGATGCTACGATAAACACTTCATTTCTAATCATAAATAATTAAGACATTTTATTATTAGGAAACAATTTTCAAACACTTGAAATTATAAGAAAGTCGTTGAGGAAATAATTTGAAAAATTTATCATTTAAAGAAACTGAGAAAATTCAGTTGGAATCAAATATTGATTTATTGTGAATTTGCAAAATTTTCAACAAAACAAAATATTTTCAAAATCATACAACTATATATTTAAACTATACAGAGAGTTTACTTTTAAAAATTGACCGAAAAAAAATATTTTGACTCGATTTATAAAGATGATGGGAAAATGGGAAAAGGTTTTTCAAATAGTTATCATGTGTGTTTTAAGTAGATAGATAAGTAGATGAGATAATATGAAAAATAAAAATGCATCGGCCGGGAATCGAACCCGGGTCGCCCGCGTGGCAGGCGAGCATTCTACCACTGAACCACCGATGCTACGATAAACACTTCATTTCTAATCATAATTAATTAAGACATTTTATTATTAGGAAACAATTTTCAAACACTTGAAATTATAAGAAAGTCGTTGAGGAAATAATTTGAAAAATTTATCATTTAAAGAAACTGAGAAAATTCAGTTGGAATCAAATATTGATTTATTGTGAATTTGCAAAATTTTCAACAAAACAAAATATTTTCAAAATCATACAACTATATATTTTAAACTATACAGAGAGTTTACTTTTAAAAAATTGACCGAAAAAAAATATTTTGACTCGATTTATAAAGATGATGGGAAAATGGGAAAAGGTTTTTCAAATAGTTATCATGTGTGTTTTAAGTAGATAGATAAGTAGATGAGATAATATGAAAAATAAAAATGCATCGGCCGGGAATCGAACCCGGGTCGCCCGCGTGGCAGGCGAGCATTCTACCACTGAACCACCGATGCTACGATAAACACTTCATTTCTAATCATAATTAATTAAGACATTTTATTATTAGGAAACAATTTTCAAACACTTGAAATTATAAGAAAGTCGTTGAGGAAATAATTTGAAAAATTTATCATTTAAAGAAACTGAGAAAATTCAGTTGGAATCAAATATTGATTTATTGTGAATTTGCAAACAT
>JACMZG010000668.1:0-15872 GCA_018340805.1 Microvelia longipes
TGATCTCCATTAAAGCTTGTTTGTACTGTTCAGTTCATTGAATTACTCGTTTATGACCTTTCCGTTACATCATATGATGTTTTGCAAAGTCGAAAAAATTCTTACCAAACTCCTATATAATAGTTTAAAACATTAGTAGTGAACATTAGTAGTGAATGGTTACCTTATATTATTGCGTATAAACCTTATATAAATGAATGAAAATAATTTCTCTAGATTGACAACAAAATCGATAACATTATCGTTTTTTAAATTAATTTCACTCATTGTAGAAATGACAAAGCTATTTAATAATAATTAAATGGGTAGACTATTGATGAATTTAAACACAAATAATATTTAATTATCTTTTTTAAATTAGTAAATTATTAGTCACTGGAAGATAGTGACTTTTTTGTTAGAATTACAAAATTACATTAACAAAATATGCATTCTACATAAAGCTTGTTTGATCTCATTAAAGCTTGTTTTGTACTGTTCAGTCCATTGAATTACTCGTTTATGACCTTCCGTTACATCATATGATGGTTTTTGCAAGTAACGAAAAATTCTTACCAAACTTCCTATAATAGTTTAAACATTAGTAGTGAACATTAGTAGTGAATGTTACCTTATATTATTGCGTATAAACCTTATATAAATGATGAAAATAATTTCTCTAGATTGACAACAAATAATCGAATAACATTATCGTTTTTAAATTAATTTCACTCATTGTAGAATGACAAAGCTATTTAATAATAATAAATGGGTAGACATTTGATGAATTTAAACACAAATAATATTTAATTATCTTTTTTTTAAATTAGTAATTATTAGTCACTGGAAGATAGTGACTTTTTTTGTTAGAATTACAAAATTAACATTAACAAAATATGCAATTCTACATAAAGCTTGTTTGATCTCATTAAAGCTTGTTTTGTACTGTTCAGTCCATTGAATTACTCGTTTATGACCTTCCGTTAACATCATATGATGGTTTTGCAAGTAACGAAAAATTCTTACCAACTTCCTATAATAGTTTAAACATTAGTAGTGAACATTAGTATGAATGTTACCTTATATTATTGCGTATAAACCTTATATAAATGATGAAAAATAATTTCTCTAGATTGACAACAAATAATCGAATAACATTATCGTTTTTTAAATTAATTTCACTCATTGTAGAATGACAAAGCTATTTAATAATAATAAATGGGTAGACATTTGATGAATTTAAACACAATAATATTTAATTATCTTTTTTAAATTAGTAAATTATTAGTCACTGGAAGATAGTGACTTTTTTGTTAGAATTACAAAATTACATTAACAAAATATGCAATTCTACATAAAGCTTGTTTGATCTCATTAAAGCTTGTTTTGTACTGTTCAGTCCATTGAATTACTCGTTTATGACCTTCCGTTACATCATATGATGGTTTTGCAAGTAACGAAAAATTCTTACCAAACTTCCTATAATAGTTTAAACATTAGTAGTGAACATTAGTAGTGAATGTTACTTATATTATTGCGTATAAACCTTATATAAATGATGAAAAATAATTTCTCTCTAGATTGACAACAAATAATCGAATAACATTATCGTTTTTAAAATTAATTTCACTCATTGTAGAATGACAAAGCTATTTAATAATAATAAATGGGTAGACATTTGATGAATTTAAACACAAATAATATTTAATTATCTTTTTTAAATTAGTAAATTATTAGTCACTGGAAGATAGTGACTTTTTTGTTAGAATTACAAAATTACATTAACAAAATATGCAATTCTACATAAAGCTTGTTTGATCTCATTAAAGCTTGTTTTGTACTGTTCAGTCCATTGAATTACTCGTTTATGACCTTCCGTTACATCATATGATGGTTTTGCAAGTAACGAAAATTCTTACCAAACTTCCTATAATAGTTTAAACATTAGTAGTGAACATTAGTAGTGAATGTTTACCTTATTATTGCGTATAACCTTATATAAATGATCAAAATAATTTCTCTAGATTGACAACAAATAATCGAATAACATTATCGTTTTTTAATTAATTTCACTCATTGTAGAATGACAAAGCTATTTAATAATAATAAATGGGTAGACATTTGATGAATTTAAACACAAATAATATTTAATTATCTTTTTTAAATTAGTAAATTATTAGTCACTGGAAAGATAGTGACTTTTTTGTTAGAATTACAAAATTACATTAACAAAATATGCAATTCTACATAAAGCTTGTTTGATCTCATTAAAGCTTGTTTTGTACTGTTCAGTCCATTGAATTACTCGTTTATGACCTTCCGTTACATCATATGATGGTTTTGCAAGTAACGAAAAATTCTTACCAAACTTCCTATAATAGTTTAAACATTAGTAGTGAACATTAGTAGTGAATGTTACCTTATATTATTGCGTATAAACCTTATATAAATGATCAAAATAATTTCTCTAGATTGACAACAAATAATCGAATAACATTATCGTTTTTTAAATTAATTTCACTCATTGTAGAATGACAAAGCTATTTAATAATAATAAATGGGTAGACATTTGATGAATTTAAACACAAATAATATTTAATTATCTTTTTTAAATTAGTAAATTATTAGTCACTGGAAGATAGTGACTTTTTTGTTAGAATTACAAAATTACATTAACAAAATATGCAATTCTACATAAAGCTTGTTTGATCTCATTAAAGCTTGTTTTTACTGTTCAGTCCATTGAATTACTCGTTTATGACCTTCCGTTACATCATATGATGGTTTTGCAAGTAACGAAAAATTCTTACCAAACTTCCTATAATAGTTTAAACATTAGTAGTGAACATTAGTAGTGAATGTTACCTTATATTATTGCGTATAAACCTTATATAAATGATCAAAATAATTTCTCTAGATTGACAACAAATAATCGAATAACATTATCGTTTTTTAAATTAATTTCACTCATTGTAGAATGACAAAGCTATTTAATAATAATAAATGGGTAGACATTTGATGAATTTAAACACAAATAATATTTAATTATCTTTTTTAAATTAGTAAATTATTAGTCACTGGAAGATAGTGACTTTTTTGTTAGAATTACAAAATTACATTAACAAAATATGCAATTCTACATAAAGCTTGTTTGATCTCATTAAAGCTTGTTTTGTACTGTTCAGTCCATTGAATTACTCGTTTATGACCTTCCGTTACATCATATGATGGTTTTGCAAGTAACGAAAAATTCTTACCAAACTTCCTATAATAGTTTAAACATTAGTAGTGAACATTAGTAGTGAATGTTACCTTATATTATTGCGTATAAACCTTATATAAATGATCAAAATAATTTCTCTAGATTGACAACAAATAATCGAATAACATTATCGTTTTTTAAATTAATTTCACTCATTGTAGAATGACAAAGCTATTTAATAATAATAAATGGGTAGACATTTGATGAATTTAAACACAAATAATATTTAATTATCTTTTTTTAAATTAGTAAATTATTAGTCACTGGAAGATAGTGACTTTTTTGTTAGAATTACAAAATTACATTAACAAAATATGCAATTCTACATAAAGCTTGTTTGATCTCATTAAAGCTTGTTTTGTACTGTTCAGTCCATTGAATTACTCGTTTATGACCTTCCGTTACATCATATGATGGTTTTGCAAGTAACGAAAAATTCTTACCAAACTTCCTATAATAGTTTAAACATTAGTAGTGAACATTAGTAGTGAATGTTACCTTATATTATTGCGTATAAACCTTATATAAATGATCAAAATAATTTCTCTAGATTGACAACAAATAATCGAATAACATTATCGTTTTTTAAATTAATTTCACTCATTGTAGAATGACAAAGCTATTTAATAATAATAAATGGGTAGACATTTGATGAATTTAAACACAAATAATATTTAATTATCTTTTTTAAATTAGTAAATTATTAGTCACTGGAAGATAGTGACTTTTTTGTTAGAATTACAAAATTACATTAACAAAATATGCAATTCTACATAAAGCTTGTTTGATCTCATTAAAGCTTGTTTTGTACTGTTCAGTCCATTGAATTACTCGTTTATGACCTTCCGTTACATCATATGATGGTTTTGCAAGTAACGAAAAATTCTTACCAAACTTCCTATAATAGTTTAAACATTAGTAGTGAACATTAGTAGTGAATGTTACCTTATATTATTGCGTATAAACCTTATATAAATGATCAAAAATAATTTCTCTAGATTGACAACAAATAATCGAATAACATTATCGTTTTTAAATTAATTTCACTCATTGTAGAATGACAAAGCTATTTAATAATAATAAATGGGTAGACATTTGATGAATTTAAACACAAATAATATTTAATTATCTTTTTTAAATTAGTAAATTATTAGTCACTGGAAGATAGTGACTTTTTTGTTAGAATTACAAAAATTACATTAACAAAATATGCAATTCTACATAAAGCTTGTTTTGATCTCATTAAAGCTTGTTTTGTACTGTTCAGTCCATTGAATTACTCGTTTATGACCTTCCGTTACATCATATGATGGTTTTGCAAGTAACGAAAAATTCTTACCAAACTTCCTATAATAGTTTAAACATTAGTAGTGAACATTAGTAGTGAATGTACCTTATATTATTGCGTATAAACCTTATATAAATGATCAAAATAATTTCTCTAGATTGACAACAAATAATCGAATAACATTATCGTTTTTTAAATTAATTTCACTCATTGTAGAATGACAAAGCTATTTAATAATAATAAATGGGTAGACATTTGATGAATTTAAACACAAATAATATTTAATTATCTTTTTTAAATTAGTAAATTATTAGTCACTGGAAGATAGTGACTTTTTTGTTAGAATTACAAAATTACATTAACAAAATATGCAATTCTACATAAAGCTTGTTTGATCTCATTAAAGCTTGTTTTGTACTGTTCAGTCCATTGAATTTACTCGTTTATGACCTTCCGTTACATCATATGATGGTTTTGCAAGTAACGAAAAATTCTTACCAAACTTCCTATAATAGTTTAAACATTAGTAGTGAACATTAGTAGTGAATGTTACCTTATATTATTGCGTATAAACCTTATATAAATGATCAAAATAATTTCTCTAGATTGACAACAAATAATCGAATAACATTATCGTTTTTTAAATTAATTTCACTCATTGTAGAATGACAAAGCTATTTAATAATAATAAATGGGTAGACATTTGATGAATTTAAACACAAATAATATTTAATTATCTTTTTTAAATTAGTAAATTATTAGTCACTGGAAGATAGTGACTTTTTTGTTAGAATTACAAAATTACATTAACAAAATATGCAATTCTACATAAAGCTTGTTTGATCTCATTAAAGCTTGTTTTGTACTGTTCAGTCCATTGAATTACTCGTTTATGACCTTCCGTTACATCATATGATGGTTTTGCAAGTAACGAAAAATTCTTACCAAACTTCCTATAATAGTTTAAACATTAGTAGTGAACATTAGTAGTGAATGTTACCTTATATTATTGCGTATAAACCTTATATAAATGATCAAAATAATTTCTCTAGATTGACAACAAATAATCGAATAACATTATCGTTTTTTAAATTAATTTCACTCATTGTAGAATGACAAAGCTATTTAATAATAATAAATGGGTAGACATTTGATGAATTTAAACACAAATAATATTTAATTATCTTTTTAAATTAGTAAATTATTAGTCACTGGAAGATAGTGACTTTTTTGTTAGAATTACAAAATTACATTAACAAAATATGCAATTCTACATAAAGCTTGTTTGATCTCATTAAAGCTTGTTTTGTACTGTTCAGTCCATTGAATTACTCGTTTATGACCTTCCGTTACATCATATGATGGTTTTGCAAGTAACGAAAATTCTTACCAAACTTCCTATAATAGTTTAAACATTAGTAGTGAACATTAGTAGTGAATGTTACCTTATATTATTGCGTATAAACCTTATATAAATGATGAAAATAATTTCTCTAGATTGACAACAAATAATCGAATAACATTATCGTTTTTTAAATTAATTTCACTCATTGTAGAATGACAAAGCTATTTAATAATAATAAATGGGTAGACATTTGATGAATTTAAACACAAATAATATTTAATTATCTTTTTTAAATTAGTAAATTATTAGTCACTGGAAGATAGTGACTTTTTTGTTAGAATTACAAAATTACATTAACAAAATATGCAATTCTACATAAAGCTTGTTTGATCTCATTAAGCTTGTTTTGTACTGTTCAGTCCATTGAATTACTCGTTTATGACCTTCCGTTACATCATATGATGGTTTTGCAAGTAACGAAAAATTCTTACCAAACTTCCTATAATAGTTTAAACATTAGTAGTGAACATTAGTAGTGAATGTTACCTTATATTATTGCGTATAAACCTTATATAAATGATGAAAATAATTTCTCTAGATTGACAACAATAATCGAATAACATTATCGTTTTTTAAATTAATTTCACTCATTGTAGAATGACAAAGCTATTTAATAATAATAAATGGGTAGACATTTGATGAATTTAAACACAAATAATATTTAATTATCTTTTTTAAATTAGTAAATTATTAGTCACTGGAAGATAGTGACTTTTTTGTTAAATTACAAAATTACATTAACAAAATATGCAATTCTACATAAAGCTTGTTTGATCTCATTAAAGCTTGTTTTGTACTGTTCAGTCCATTGAATTACTCGTTTATGACCTTCCGTTACATCATTATGATGAAAGTAACGAAAAATTCTTACCAAACTTCCTATAATAGTTTAAACATTAGTAGTGAACATTAGTAGTGATGTTACCTTATATTATTGCGTATAAACCTTATATAAATGATGAAAATAATTTCTCTAGATTGACAATAATCGAATAACATTATCGTTTTTAAATTAATTTCACTCATTGTAGAATGACAAAGCTATTTAATAATAATAAATGGGTAGACATTTGATGAATTTAAACACAAATAATATTTAATTATCTTTTTAAATTAGTAAATTATTAGTCACTGGAAGATAGTGACTTTTTTGTTAGAATTACAAAATTACATTAACAAAATATGCAATTCTACATAAAGCTTGTTTGATCTCATTAAAGCTTGTTTTGTACTGTTCAGTCCATTGAATTACTCGTTTATGACCTTCCGTTACATCATATGATGGTTTTGCAAGTAACGAAAAATTCTTACCAAACTTCCTATAATAGTTTAAACATTAGTAGTGAACATTAGTAGTGAATGTTACCTTATATTATTGCGTATAAACCTTATATAAATGATCAAAATAATTTCTCTAGATTGACAACAAATAATCGAATAACATTATCGTTTTTTAAATTAATTTCACTCATTGTAGAATGACAAAGCTATTTAATAATAATAAATGGGTAGACATTTGATGAATTTAAACACAAATAATATTTAATTATCTTTTTTAAATTAGTAAATTATTAGTCACTGGAAGATAGTGACTTTTTTGTTAGAATTACAAAATTACATTAACAAAATATGCAATTCTACATAAAGCTTGTTTGATCTCATTAAAGCTTGTTTTGTACTGTTCAGTCCATTGAATTACTCGTTTATGACCTTCCGTTACATCATATGATGGTTTTGCAAGTAACGAAAAATTCTTACCAAACTTCCTATAATAGTTTAAACATTAGTAGTGAACATTAGTAGTGAATGTTACCTTATATTATTGCGTATAAACCTTATATAAATGATCAAAATAATTTCTCTCTAGATTGACAACAAATAATCGAATAACATTATCGTTTTTTAAATTAATTTCACTCATTGTAGAATGACAAAGCTATTTAATAATAATAAATGGGTAGACATTTGATGAATTTAAACACAAATAATATTTAATTATCTTTTTTAAATTAGTAAATTATTAGTCACTGGAAGATAGTGACTTTTTTGTTAGAATTACAAAATTACATTAACAAAATATGCAATTCTACATAAAGCTTGTTTGATCTCATTAAAGCTTGTTTTTGTACTGTTCAGTCCATTGAATTACTCGTTTATGACCTTCCGTTACATCATATGATGGTTTTGCAAGTAACGAAAAATTCTTACCAAACTTCCTATAATAGTTTAAACATTAGTAGTGAACATTAGTAGTGAATGTTACCTTATATTATTGCGTATAAACCTTATATAAATGATGAAAATAATTTCTCTAGATTGACAACAAATAATCGAATAACATTATCGTTTTTTTAAATTAATTTCACTCATTGTAGAATGACAAAGCTATTTAATAATAATAAATGGGTAGACATTTGATGAATTTAAACACAAATAATATTTAATTATCTTTTTTAAATTAGTAAATTATTAGTCACTGGAAGATAGTGACTTTTTTGTTAGAATTACAAAATTACATTAACAAAATATGCAATTCTACATAAAGCTTGTTTGATCTCATTAAAGCTTGTTTTGTACTGTTCAGTCCATTGAATTACTCGTTTATGACCTTCCGTTACATCATATGATGGTTTTGCAAGTAACGAAAAAATTCTTACCAAACTTCCTATAATAGTTTAAACATTAGTAGTGAACATTAGTAGTGAATGTTACCTTATATTATTGCGTATAAACCTTATATAAATGATGAAAATAATTTCTCTAGATTGACAACAAATAATCGAATAACATTATCGTTTTTTAAATTAATTTCACTCATTGTAGAATGACAAAGCTATTTAATAATAATAAATGGGTAGACATTTGATGAATTTAAACACAAATAATATTTAATTATCTTTTTTAAATTAGTAAATTATTAGTCACTGGAAGATAGTGACTTTTTTGTTAGAATTACAAAATTACATTAACAAAATATGCAATTCTACATAAAGCTTGTTTGATCTCATTAAAGCTTGTTTTGTACTGTTCAGTCCATTGAATTACTCGTTTATGACCTTCCGTTACATCATATGATGGTTTTGCAAGTAACGAAAAATTCTTACCAAACTTCCTATAATAGTTTAAACATTAGTAGTGAACATTAGTAGTGAATGTTACCTTATATTATTGCGTATAAACCTTATATAAATGATCAAAATAATTTCTCTAGATTGACAACAAATAATCGAATAACATTATCGTTTTTTAAATTAATTTCACTCATTGTAGAATGACAAAGCTATTTAATAATAATAAATGGGTAGACATTTGATGAATTTAAACACAAATAATATTTAATTATCTTTTTTAAATTAGTAAATTATTAGTCACTGGAAGATAGTGACTTTTTTGTTAGAATTACAAAATTACATTAACAAAATATGCAATTCTACATAAAGCTTGTTTGATCTCATTAAAGCTTGTTTTGTACTGTTCAGTCCATTGAATTACTCGTTTATGACCTTCCGTTACATCATATGATGGTTTTGCAAGTAACGAAAAAATTCTTACCAAACTTCCTATAATAGTTTAAACATTAGTAGTGAACATTAGTAGTGAATGTTACCTTATATTATTGCGTATAAACCTTATATAAATGATCAAAATAATTTCTCTAGATTGACAAAATAATCGAATAACATTATCGTTTTTTAAATTAATTTCACTCATTGTAGAATGACAAAGCTATTTAATAATAATAAATGGGTAGACATTTGATGAATTTAAACACAAATAATATTTAATTATCTTTTTTAAATTAGTAAATTATTAGTCACTGGAGATAGTGACTTTTTTGTTAGAATTACAAAATTACATTAACAAAATATGCAATTCTACATAAAGCTTGTTTGATCTCATTAAAGCTTGTTTTGTACTGTTCAGTCCATTGAATTTATGACCTTCCGTTTTACATGATGGTTTTGCAAGTAACGAAAAATTCTACCAAACTTCCTATAATAGTTTAAAATTAGTAGTGAACATTAGTGTGAATGTTATTTATTGCGTATAAATATAAAGATCAAAATAATTTCTCTAGATTGACAAGAAATAATCGACAATCGTTTTTTAAATTAACAAAGTAAACAATTTAATAATAATGGGTAGACATTTGATGAATTAAAAAAATATTTAAATTAAATAGTAAATTATTAGTCACTGGAAGATAGTGACTTTTTTGTTAGAATTACAAAAATTACATTAACAAAATATGCAATTCTACATAAAGCTTGTTTGATCTCATTAAAGCTTGTTTTGTACTGTTCAGTCCATTGAATTACTCGTTTATGACCTTCCGTTACATCATATGATGGTTTTGCAAGTAACGAAAAATTCTTACCAAACTTCCTATAATAGTTTAAACATTAGTAGTGAACATTAGTAGTGAATGTTACCTTATATTATTGCGTATAAACCTTATATAAATGATCAAAATAATTTCTCTAGATTGACAAGAAATAATCGAATAACATTATCGTTTTTTAAATTAATTTCACTCATTGTAGAATGACAAAGCTATTTAATAATAATAAATGGGTAGACATTTGATGAATTTAAACACAAATAATATTTAATTATCTTTTTTAAATTAGTAAATTATTAGTCACTGGAAGATAGTGACTTTTTTGTTAGAATTACAAAATTACATTAACAAAATATGCAATTCTACATAAAGCTTGTTTGATCTCATTAAAGCTTGTTTTGTACTGTTCAGTCCATTGAATTACTCGTTTATGACCTTCCGTTACATCATATGATGGTTTTGCAAGTAACGAAAAATTCTTACCAAACTTCCTATAATAGTTTAACATTAGTAGTGAACATTAGTAGTGAATGTTACCTTATATTATTGCGTATAAACCTTATATAAATGATCAAAAATAATTTCTCTAGATTGACAAGAAATAATCGAATAACATTATCGTTTTTTAAATTAATTTCACTCATTGTAGAATGACAAAGCTATTTAATAATAATAAATGGGTAGACATTTGATGAATTTAAACACAAATAATATTTAATTATCTTTTTTAAATTAGTAAATTATTAGTCACTGGAAGATAGTGACTTTTTTGTTAGAATTACAAAATTACATTAACAAAATATGCAATTCTACATAAAGCTTGTTTGATCTCATTAAAGCTTGTTTTGTACTGTTCAGTCCATTGAATTACTCGTTTATGACCTTCCGTTACATCATATGATGGTTTTGCAAGTAACGAAAAATTCTTACCAAACTTCCTATAATAGTTTAAACATTAGTAGTGAACATTAGTAGTGAATGTTACCTTATATTATTGCGTATAAACCTTATATAAATGATCAAAATAATTTCTCTAGATTGACAAAAATAATCGAATAACATTATCGTTTTTTAAATTAATTTCACTCATTGTAGAATGACAAAGCTATTTAATAATAATAAATGGGTAGACATTTGATGAATTTAAACACAAATAATATTTAATTATCTTTTTTAAATTAGTAAATTATTAGTCACTGGAAGATAGTGACTTTTTTGTTAGAATTACAAAATTACATTAACAAAATATGCAATTCTACATAAAGCTTGTTTGATCTCATTAAAGCTTGTTTTGTACTGTTCAGTCCATTGAATTACTCGTTTATGACCTTCCGTTACATCATATGATGGTTTTGCAAGTAACGAAAAATTCTTACCAAACTTCCTATAATAGTTTAAAATTAGTAGTGAACATTAGTAGTGAATGTTACCTTATATTATTGCGTATAAACCTTATATAAATGATCAAAATAATTTCTCTAGATTGACAAGAAATAATCGAATAACATTATCGTTTTTTTAAATTAATTTCACTCATTGTAGAATGACAAAGCTATTTAATAATAATAAATGGGTAGACATTTGATGAATTTAAACACAAATAATATTTAATTATCTTTTTTAAATTAGTAAATTATTAGTCACTGGAAGATAGTGACTTTTTTGTTAGAATTACAAAATTACATTAACAAAATATGCAATTCTACATAAAGCTTGTTTGATCTCATTAAAGCTTGTTTTGTACTGTTCAGTCCATTGAATTACTCGTTTATGACCTTCCGTTACATCATATGATGGTTTTGCAAGTAACGAAAAATTCTTACCAAACTTCCTATAATAGTTTAAACATTAGTAGTGAACATTAGTAGTGAATGTTACCTTATATTATTGCGTATAAACCTTATATAAATGATCAAAATAATTTCTCTAGATTGACAAAAAATAATCGAATAACATTATCGTTTTTTAAATTAATTTCACTCATTGTAGAATGACAAAGCTATTTAATAATAATAAATGGGTAGACATTTGATGAATTTAAACACAAATAATATTTAATTATCTTTTTAAAATTAGTAAATTATTAGTCACTGGAAGATAGTGACTTTTTTGTTAGAATTACAAAATTACATTAACAAAATATGCAATTCTACATAAAGCTTGTTTGATCTCATTAAAGCTTGTTTTGTACTGTTCAGTCCATTGAATTACTCGTTTATGACCTTCCGTTACATCATATGATGGTTTTGCAAGTAACGAAAAATTCTTACCAAACTTCCTATAATAGTTTAAATTAGTAGTGAACATTAGTAGTGAATGTTACCTTATATTATTGCGTATAAACCTTATATAAATGATCAAAATAATTTCTCTAGATTGACAAGAAAATAATCGAATAACATTATCGTTTTTTAAATTAATTTCACTCATTGTAGAATGACAAAGCTATTTAATAATAATAAATGGGTAGACATTTGATGAATTTAAACACAAATAATATTTAATTATCTTTTTTAAATTAGTAAATTATTAGTCACTGGAAGATAGTGACTTTTTGTTAGAATTACAAAATTACATTAACAAAATATGCAATTCTACATAAAGCTTGTTTGATCTCATTAAAGCTTGTTTTGTACTGTTCAGTCCATTGAATTACTCGTTTATGACCTTCCGTTACATCATATGATGGTTTTGCAAGTAACGAAAAATTCTTACCAAACTTCCTATAATAGTTTAAACATTAGTAGTGAACATTAGTAGTGAATGTTACCTTATATTATTGCGTATAAACCTTATATAAAATGATCAAAATAATTTCTCTAGATTGACAAGAAATAATCGAATAACATTATCGTTTTTTAAATTAATTTCACTCATTGTAGAATGACAAAGCTATTTAATAATAATAAATGGGTAGACATTTGATGAATTTAAACACAAATAATATTTAATTATCTTTTTTAAATTAGTAAATTATTAGTCACTGGAAGATAGTGACTTTTTTGTTAGAATTACAAAATTACATTAACAAAATATGCAATTCTACATAAAGCTTGTTTGATCTCATTAAAGCTTGTTTTGTACTGTTCAGTCCATTGAATTACTCGTTTATGACCTTCCGTTACATCATATGATGGTTTTGCAAGTAACGAAAAATTCTTACCAAACTTCCTATAATAGTTTAAACATTAGTAGTGAACATTAGTAGTGAATGTTACCTTTATTATTGCGTATAAACCTTATATAAATGATCAAAATAATTTCTCTAGATTGACAAGAAATAATCGAATAACATTATCGTTTTTTAAATTAATTTCACTCATTGTAGAATGACAAAGCTATTTAATAATAATAAATGGGTAGACATTTGATGAATTTAAACACAAATAATATTTAATTATCTTTTTAAATTAGTAAATTATTAGTCACTGGAAGATAGTGACTTTTTTGTTAGAATTACAAAATTACATTAACAAAATATGCAATTCTACATAAAGCTTGTTTGATCTCATTAAAGCTTGTTTTGTACTGTTCAGTCCATTGAATTACTCGTTTATGACCTTCCGTTACATCATATGATGGTTTTGCAAGTAACGAAAAATTCTTACCAAACTTCCTATAATAGTTTAAACATTAGTAGTGAACATTAGTAGTGAATGTTACCTTATATTATTGCGTATAAACCTTATATAAATGATCAAAATAATTTCTCTAGATTGACAAGAAATAATCGAATAACATTATCGTTTTTTAAATTAATTTCACTCATTGTAGAATGACAAAGCTATTTAATAATAATAAATGGGTAGACATTTGATGAATTTAAACACAAATAATATTTAATTATCTTTTTTAAATTAGTAAATTATTAGTCACTGGAAGATAGTGACTTTTTTGTTAGAATTACAAAATTACATTAACAAAATATGCAATTCTACATAAAGCTTGTTTTGATCTCATTAAAGCTTGTTTTGTACTGTTCAGTCCATTGAATTACTCGTTTATGACCTTCCGTTACATCATATGATGGTTTTGCAAGTAACGAAAAATTCTTACCAAACTTCCTATAATAGTTTAAACATTAGTAGTGAACATTAGTAGTGAATGTTACCTTATATTATTGCGTATAAACCTTATATAAATGATCAAAATAATTTCTCTAGATTGACAACAAATAATCGAATAACATTATCGTTTTTTAAATTAATTTCACTCATTGTAGAATGACAAAGCTATTTAATAATAATAAATGGGTAGACATTTGATGAATTTAAACACAAATAATATTTAATTATCTTTTTTAAATTAGTAAATTATTAGTCACTGGAAGATAGTGACTTTTTTGTTAGAATTACAAAATTACATTAACAAAATATGCAATTCTACATAAAGCTTGTTTGATCTCATTAAAGCTTGTTTGTACTGTTCAGTCCATTGAATTACTCGTTTATGACCTTCCGTTACATCATATGATGGTTTTGCAAGTAACGAAAAATTCTTACCAAACTTCCTATAATAGTTTAAACATTAGTAGTGAACATTAGTAGTGAATGTTACCTTATATTATTGCGTATAAACCTTATATAAATGATCAAAATAATTTCTCTAGATTGACAAGAAATAATCGAATAACATTATCGTTTTTTAAATTAATTTCACTCATTGTAGAATGACAAGCTATTTAATAATAATAAATGGGTAGACATTTGATGAATTTAAACACAAATAATATTTAATTATCTTTTTTAAATTAGTAAATTATTAGTCACTGGAAGATAGTGACTTTTTTGTTAGAATTACAAAATTACATTAACAAAATATGCAATTCTACATAAAGCTTGTTTGATCTCATTAAAGCTTGTTTTGTACTGTTCAGTCCATTGAATTACTCGTTTATGACCTTCCGTTACATCATATGATGGTTTTGCAAGTAACGAAAAATTCTTACCAAACTTCCTATAATAGTTTAAACATTAGTAGTGAACATTAGTAGTGAATGTTACCTTATATTATTGCGTATAAACCTTATATAAATGATCAAAATAATTTCTCTAGATTGACAAGAAATAATCGAATAACATTATCGTTTTTTAAATTAATTTCACTCATTGTAGAATGACAAAGCTATTTAATAATAATAAATGGGTAGACATTTGATGAATTTAAACACAAATAATATTTAATTATCTTTTTTAAATTAGTAAATTATTAGTCACTGGAAGATAGTGACTTTTTTGTTAGAATTACAAAATTACATTAACAAAATATGCAATTCTACATAAAGCTTGTTTGATCTCATTAAAGCTTGTTTGTACTGTTCAGTCCATTGAATTACTCGTTTATGACCTTCCGTTACATCATATGATGGTTTTGCAAAGTAACGAAAAATTCTTACCAAACTTCCTATAATAGTTTAAACATTAGTATGA
Source organism: Microvelia longipes (assembly GCA_018340805.1). Taxonomy (NCBI): domain Eukaryota; kingdom Metazoa; phylum Arthropoda; class Insecta; order Hemiptera; family Veliidae; genus Microvelia; species Microvelia longipes. The sequence goes on from JACMZG010000668.1 coordinate 15,706, forward strand.
ACATTAGTAGTGAATGTTACCTTATATTATTGCGTATAAACCTTATATAAATGATCAAAATAATTTCTCTAGATTGACAACAAATAATCGAATAACATTATCGTTTTTTAAATTAATTTCACTCATTGTAGAATGACAAAGCTATTTAATAATAATAAATGGGTAGA
>JACMZG010000669.1:0-15854 GCA_018340805.1 Microvelia longipes
GAGATAGTCTATGAACGGACCGATCGATAAATCAATATTATAGGAAAATTGTTAAATTGATGGGAGGAAAATCCATGATTTTATGGGAAATGTGGAATTATAAAGTTTTAAAGCCCTGTCAATAATGTGTGTACATTTCTTTTGCATTACCTTATTGATTTTGCTACTATTATTCAAATAAATCAATCTAATTGAATCAAAATATAATTGCTTCAAATTGCAAAAAGTCGACACCACCTTGTATTCCCAGACGCTCACGCATTCAAGTACTAACAAGGCCTTCCGTTGCTTAACATTCCGAGATCAAACGAGATCGGGTGTACCCAATGGAGTATGAGCGTCGACATCTAAATTTCAAAAAATCATGATTTGCATAATAAATATTATTAGTATTTCTATTATTTTAATATCATCAAATTAATAACTGTAACATTGGCATGTTAATTATCGAAAGAAATTTCAGAAAATATGGCTGGAATCTATTGAAAAATGAAAGTGCATTTTTGTGAAAATATCGATTTTTATTGGAAAAAATTTGAGAATTTATTTTCCAGCGAAATTGATATCAAAGTTGATGAAATTCAATAAGGATTCTAATGGTGGTACATGTCATCCGTGGAGATAGTCTATGAACGGACCGATCGATAAATCAATATATAGGAAATTGTTAAATTGATGGGAGGAAAATCCATGATTTTATGGGAAATTGTGGAATTATAAAGTTTTAAAGCCCTGTCAATAATGTGTGTACATTTCTTTTGCATTACCTTATTGATTTTGCTACTATTATTCAAATAAATCAATCTAATTGAATCAAAATATAATTGCTTCAAATTGCAAAAAGTCGACACCACCTTGTATTCCCAGACGCTCACGCATTCAAGTACTAACAAGGCCTTCCGTTGCTTAACATTCCGAGATCAAACGAGATCGGGTGTACCCAATGGAGTATGAGCGTCGACATCTAAATTTCAAAAAATCATGATTTGCATAATAAATATTATTAGTATTTCTATTATTTTAATATCATCAAATTAATAACTGTAACATTGGCATGTTAATTATCGAAAGAAATTTCAGAAAATATGGCTGGAATCTATTGAAAAATGAAAGTGCATTTTTGTGAAAATATCGATTTTTATTGGAAAAAATTTGAGAATTTATTTTCCAGCGAAATTGATATCAAAGTTGATGAAATTCAATAAGGATTCTAATGGTGGTACATGTCATCCGTGGAGATAGTCTATGAACGGACCGATCGATAAATCAATATTATAGGAAAATTGTTAAATTGATGGGAGGAAAATCCATGATTTTATGGGAAATTGGGAATTATAAAGTTTTAAAGCCCTGTCAATAATGTGTGTACATTTCTTTTGCATTACCTTATTGATTTTGCTACTATTATTCAAATAATCAATCTAATTGAATCAAAATATAATTGCTTCAAATTGCAAAAAGTCGACACCACCTTGTATTCCCACGCTCACGCATTCAAGTACTAACAAGGCCTTCCGTTGCTTAACATTCCGAGATCAAACGAGATCGGGTGTACCCAATGGAGTATGAGCGTCGACATCTAAATTTCAAAAAATCATGATTTGCATAATAAATATTATTAGTATTTCTATATTTTAATATCATCAAATTAATAACTGTAACATTGGCATGTTAATTATCGAAAGAAATTTCAGAAAATATGGCTGGAATCTATTGAAAAATGAAAGTGCATTTTTGTGAAAATATCGATTTTATTGGAAAAAATTTGAGAATTTATTTTCCAGCGAAATTGATATCAAAGTTGATGAAATTCAATAAGGATTCTAATGGTGTACATGTCATCCGTGGAGATAGTCTATGAACGGACCGATCGATAAATCAATATATATAGGAAAATTGTTAAATTGATGGGAGGAAAATCCATGATTTTATGGGAAATTGTGGAATTATAAAGTTTTAAAGCCCTGTCAATAATGTGTGTACATTTCTTTTGCATTACCTTATTGATTTTGCTACTATTATTCAAATAAATCAATCTAATTGAATCAAAATATAATTGCTTCAAATTGCAAAAAGTCGACACCACCTTGTATTCCCAGACGCTCACGCATTCAAGTACTAACAAGGCCTTCCGTTGCTTAACATTCCGAGATCAAACGAGATCGGGTGTACCCAATGGAGTATGAGCGTCGACATCTAAATTTCAAAAAATCATGATTTGCATAATAAATATTATTAGTATTTCTATTTTTTAATATCATCAATTAATAACTGTAACATTGGCATGTTAATTATCGAAAGAAATTTCAGAAAATATGGCTGGAATCTATTGAAAAATGAAAGTGCATTTTTGTGAAAATATCGATTTTTATTGGAAAAAATTTGAGAATTTATTTTCCAGCGAAATTGATATCAAAGTTGATGAAATTCAATAAGGATTCTAATGGTGGTACATGTCATCCGTGGAGATAGTCTATGAACGGACCGATCGATAAATCAATATTATAGGAAAATTGTTAAATTGATGGAGGAAAATCCATGATTTTATGGGAAATTGTGGAATTATAAAGTTTTAAAGCCCTGTCAATAATGTGTGTACATTTCTTTTGCATTACCTTATTGATTTTGCTACTATTATTCAAATAAATCAATCTAATTGAATCAAAATATAATTGCTTCAAATTGCAAAAAGTCGACACCACTTGTATTCCCAGACGCTCACGCATTCAAGTACTAACAAGGCCTTCCGTTGCTTAACATTCCGAGATCAAACGAGATCGGGTGTACCCAATGGAGTATGAGCGTCGACATCTAAATTTCAAAAAATCATGATTTGCATAATAAATATTATTAGTATTTCTATTATTTTAATATCATCAAATTAATAACTGTAACATTGGCATGTTAATTATCGAAAGAAATTTCAGAAAATATGGCTGGAATCTATTGAAAAATGAAAGTGCATTTTTGTGAAATATCGATTTTTATTGGAAAAAATTTGAGAATTTATTTTCCAGCGAAATTGATATCAAAGTTGATGAAATTCAATAAGGATTCTAATGGTGGTACATGTCATCCGTGGAGATAGTCTATGAACGGACCGATCGATAAATCAATATTATAGGAAAATTGTTAAATTGATGGGAGGAAAATCCATGATTTTATGGGAAATTGTGGAATTATAAAGTTTTAAAGCCCTGTCAATAATGTGTGTACATTTCTTTTGCATTACCTTATTGATTTTGCTACTATTATTCAAATAAATCAATCTAATTGAATCAAAATATAATTGCTTCAAATTGCAAAAAGTCGACACCACCTTGTATTCCCAGACGCTCACGCATTCAAGTACTAACAAGGCCTTCCGTTGCTTAACATTCCGAGATCAAACGAGATCGGGTGTACCCAATGGAGTATGAGCGTCGACATCTAAATTTCAAAAAATCATGATTTGCATAATAAATATTATTAGTATTTCTATTATTTTAATATCATCAAATTAATAACTGTAACATTGGCATGTTAATTATCGAAAGAAATTTCAGAAAATATGGCTGGAATCTATTGAAAAATGAAAGTGCATTTTTGTGAAAATATCGATTTTTATTGGAAAAAATTTGAGAATTTATTTTCCAGCGAAATTGATATCAAAGTTGATGAAATTCAATAAGGATTCTAATGGTGGTACATGTCATCCGTGGAGATAGTCTATGAACGGACCGATCGATAAATCAATATTATAGGAAAATTGTTAAATTGATGGGAGGAAAATCCATGATTTTATGGGAAATTGTGGAATTATAAAGTTTTAAAGCCCTGTCAATAATGTGTGTACATTTCTTTTGCATTACCTTATTGATTTTGCTACTATTATTCAAAAAATCAATCTAATTGAATCAAAATATAATTGCTTCAAATTGCAAAAAGTCGACACCACCTTGTATCCCAGACGCTCACGCATTCAAGTACTAACAAGGCCTTCCGTTGCTTAACATTCCGAGATCAAACGAGATCGGGTGTACCCAATGGAGTATGAGCGTCGACATCTAAATTTCAAAAAATCATGATTTGCATAATAAATATTATTGTATTTCTATTATTTTAATATCATCAAATTAATAACTGTAAATTGGCATGTTAATTATCGAAAGAAATTTCAGAAAATATGGCTGGAATCTATTGAAAAATGAAAGTGCATTTTTGTGAAAATATCGATTTTTATTGGAAAAAATTTGAGAATTTATTTTCCAGCGAAATTGATATCAAAGTTGATGAAATTCAATAAGGATTCTAATGGTGGTACATGTCATCCGTGGAGATAGTCTATGAACGGACCGATCGATAAATCAATATTATAGGAAAATTGTTAAATTGATGGGAGGAAAATCCATGATTTTATGGGAAATTGTGGAATTATAAAGTTTTAAAGCCCTGTCAATAATGTGTGTACATTTCTTTTGCATTACCTTATTGATTTTGCTACTATTATTCAAATAAATCAATCTAATTGAATCAAAATATAATTGCTTCAAATTGCAAAAAGTCGACACCACCTTGTATTCCCAGACGCTCACGCATTCAAGTACTAACAAGGCCTTCCGTTGCTTAACATTCCGAGATCAAACGAGATCGGGTGTACCCAATGGAGTATGAGCGTCGACATCTAAATTTCAAAAAATCATGATTTGCATAAATAAATATTATTAGTATTTCTATTATTTTAATATCATCAAATTAATAACTGTAACATTGGCATGTTAATTATCGAAAGAAATTTCAGAAAATATGGCTGGAATCTATTGAAAAATGAAAGTGCATTTTTGTGAAAATATCGATTTTTATTGGAAAAATTTGAGAATTTATTTTCCAGCGAAATTGATATCAAAGTTGATGAAATTCAATAAGGATTCTAATGGTGGTACATGTCATCCGTGGAGATAGTCTATGAACGGACCGATCGATAAATCAATATTATAGGAAAATTGTTAAATTGATGGGAGGAAAATCCATGATTTTATGGGAAATTGTGGAATTATAAAGTTTTAAAGCCCTGTCAATAATGTGTGTACATTTCTTTTGCATTACCTTATTGATTTTGCTACTATTATTCAAATAAATCAATCTAATTGAATCAAAATATAATTGCTTCAAATTGCAAAAAGTCGACACCACCTTGTATTCCCAGACGCTCACGCATTCAAGTACTAACAAGGCCTTCCGTTGCTTAACATTCCGAGATCAAACGAGATCGGGTGTACCCAATGGAGTATGAGCGTCGACATCTAAATTTCAAAAAATCATGATTTGCATAATAAATATTATTAGTATTTCTATTATTTTAATATCATCAAATTAATAACTGTAACATTGGCATGTTAATTATCGAAAGAAATTTCAGAAAATATGGCTGGAATCTATTGAAAAATGAAAGTGCATTTTGTGAAAATATCGATTTTTATTGGAAAAAATTTGAGAATTTATTTTCCAGCGAAATTGATATCAAAGTTGATGAAATTCAATAAGGATTCTAATGGTGGTACATGTCATCCGTGGAGATAGTCTATGAACGGACCGATCGATAAATCAATATTATAGGAAAATTGTTAAATTGATGGGAGGAAAATCCATGATTTTATGGGAAATTGTGGAATTATAAAGTTTTAAAGCCCTGTCAATAATGTGTGTACATTTCTTTTGCATTACCTTATTGATTTTGCTACTATTATTCAAATAAATCAATCTAATTGAATCAAAATATAATTGCTTCAAATTGCAAAAAGTCGACACCACCTTGTATTCCCAGACGCTCACGCATTCAAGTACTAACAAGGCCTTCCGTTGCTTAACATTCCGAGATCAAACGAGATCGGGTGTACCCAATGGAGTATGAGCGTCGACATCTAAATTTCAAAAAATCATGATTTGCATAATAAATATTATTAGTATTTCTATTATTTTAATATCATCAAATTAATAACTGTAACATTGGCATGTTAATTATCGAAAGAAATTTCAGAAAATATGGCTGGAATCTATTGAAAAATGAAAGTGCATTTTTGTGAAAATATCGATTTTTATTGGAAAAAATTTGAGAATTTATTTTCCAGCGAAATTGATATCAAAGTTGATGAAATTCAATAAGGATTCTAATGGTGGTACATGTCATCCGTGGAGATAGTCTATGAACGGACCGATCGATAAATCAATATTATAGGAAAATTGTTAAATTGATGGGAGGAAAATCCATGATTTTATGGGAAATTGTGGAATTATAAAGTTTTAAAGCCCTGTCAATAATGTGTGTACATTTCTTTTGCATTACCTTATTGATTTTGCTACTATTATTCAAATAAATCAATCTAATTGAATCAAAATATAATTGCTTCAAATTGCAAAAAGTCACCACCTTGTATTCCCAGACGCTCACGCATTCAAGTACTAACAAGGCCTTCCGTTGCTTAACATTCCGAGATCAAACGAGATCGGGTGTACCCAATGGAGTATGAGCGTCGACATCTAAATTTCAAAAAATCATGATTTGCATAATAAATATTATTAGTATTTCTATTATTTTAATATCATCAAATTAATAACTGTAACATTGGCATGTTAATTATCGAAAGAAATTTCAGAAAATATGGCTGGAATCTATTGAAAAATGAAAGTGCATTTTTGTGAAAATATCGATTTTTATTGGAAAAAATTTGAGAATTTATTTTCCAGCGAAATTGATATCAAAGTTGATGAAATTCAATAAGGATTCTAATGGTGGTACATGTCATCCGTGGAGATAGTCTATGAACGGACCGATCGATAAATCAATATTATAGGAAATTGTTAAATTGATGGGAGGAAAATCCATGATTTTATGGGAAATTGTGGAATTATAAAGTTTTAAAGCCCTGTCAATAATGTGTGTACATTTCTTTTGCATTACCTTATTGATTTTGCTACTATTATTCAAATAAATCAATCTAATTGAATCAAAATATAATTGCTTCAAATTGCAAAAAGTCGACACCACCTTGTATTCCCAGACGCTCACGCATTCAAGTACTAACAAGGCCTTTCCGTTGCTTAACATTCCGAGATCAAACGAGATCGGGTGTACCCAATGGAGTATGAGCGTCGACATCTAAATTTCAAAAAATCATGATTTGCATAATAAAATTATTAGTATTTCTATTATTTTAATATCATCAAATTAATAACTGTAACATTGGCATGTTAATTATCGAAAGAAATTTCAGAAAATATGGCTGGAATCTATTGAAAAATGAAAGTGCATTTTTGTGAAAATATCGATTTTTATTGGAAAAAATTTGAGAATTTATTTTCCAGCGAAATTGATATCAAAGTTGATGAAATTCAATAAGGATTCTAATGGTGGTACATGTCATCCGTGGAGATAGTCTATGAACGGACCGATCGATAAATCAATATTATAGGAAAATTGTTAAATTGATGGAGGAAAATCCATGATTTTATGGAAATTGGAATTATAAAGTTTTAAAGCCCTGTCAATAATGTGTGTACATTTCTTTTGCATTACCTTATTGATTTTGCTACTATTATTCAAATAAATCAATCTAATTGAATCAAAATATAATTGCTTCAAATTGCAAAAAGTCGACACCACCTTGTATTCCCAGACGCTCACGCATTCAAGTACTAACAAGGCCTTCCGTTGCTTAACATTCCGAGATCAAACGAGATCGGGTGTACCCAATGGAGTATGAGCGTCGACATCTAAATTTCAAAAAATCATGATTTGCATAATAATATTATTAGTATTTCTATTATTTTAATATCATCAAATTTTAACAATAATGTTACATTTCTTTTCAAAATTGGCTACTATTATTCAAATAAATCATCTAATTGAATCAAAATATAATTGCTTCAAATTGCAAAAAGTCGACACCACCTTGTATTCCCAGACGCTCACGCATTCAGTACTAACAAGGCCTTCCGTTGCTTAACATTCCGAGATCAAACGAGATCGGGTGTACCCAATGGAGTATGAGCGTCGACATCTAAATTTCAAAAAATCATGATTTGCATAATAAATATTATTAGTATTTTATTATTTTAATAAAGTTTAAAGTTTTAAAGCCCTGTCAATAATGTGTGTACATTTCTTTTGCATTACCTTATTGATTTTCTACTATTATTCAAATAAATCAATCTAATTGAATCAAAATATAATTGCTTCAAATTGCAAAAAGTCGACACCACCTTGTATTCCCAGACGCTCACGCATTCAAGTACTAACAAGGCCTTCCGTTGCTTAACATTCCGAGATCAAACGAGATCGGTGTACCCAATGGAGTATGAGCGTCGACATCTAAATTTCAAAAAATCATGATTTGCATAATAAATATTATTAGTATTCTATTATTTTAATATCAAAATTTTAATGCCTGTATTGTGTGTACATTTCTTTTGCATTACCTTATTGAAAGCTACTATTATTCAAATAAATCAATCTAATTGAATCAAAAATATAATTGCTTCAAATTGCAAAAAGTCGACACCACCTTGTATTCCCAGACGCTCACGCATTCAAGTACTAACAAGGCCTGTGCTTAACATTCCGAGATCAAACGAGATCGGTGTACCCAATGGAGTATGAGCGTCGACATAATTTCAAAAATTGATTTGCATAATAAATATTATTAGTATTTCCATTATTTTAATAATGTTTTAAAGTTTTAAAGCCCTGTCAATAATGTGTGTACATTTCTTTTGCATTACCTTATTGATTTTGCTACTATTATTCAAATAAATCAATCTAATTGAATCAAAATATAATTGCTTCAAATTGCAAAAAGTCGACACCACCTTGTATTCCCAGACGCTCACGCATTCAAGTACTAACAAGGCCTTCCGTTGCTTAACATTCCGAGATCAAACGAGATCGGGTGTACCCAATGGAGTATGAGCGTCGACATCTAAATTTCAAAAAATCATGATTTGCATAATAAATATTATTAGTATTTCTATTATTTAATATCAGTTTTAAAGTTAATGCCCTGTCAATAATGTGTGTAATTTCTTTTGCATTACCTTATTGATTTTGCTACTATTATTCAAATAAATCAATCTAATTGAATCAAAATATAATTGCTTCAAATTGCAAAAAGTCGACACCACCTTGTATTCCCAGACGCTCACGCATTCAAGTACTAACAAGGCCTTCCGTTGCTTAACATTCCGAGATCAAACGAGATCGGGTGTACCAATGGAGTATGAGCGTCGACATCTAAATTTCAAAAAATCATGATTTGCATAATAAAATTTAGTATTTCTATTATTTTAATTCATAAAGTTTTAAAGCCCTGTCAATAATGTGTGTACATTTCTTTTGCATTACCTTATTGATTTTGCTACTATTATTCAAATAAATCAATCTAATTGAATCAAAATATAATTGCTTCAAATTGCAAAAAGTCGACACCACCTTGTATTCCCAGACGCTCACGCATTCAAGTACTAACAAGGCCTTCCGTTGCTTAACATTCCGAGATCAAACGAGATCGGGTGTACCCAATGGAGTATGAGCGTCGACATCTAAATTTCAAAAAATCATGATTTGCATAATAAATATTATTAGTATTTCTATTATTTTTAAATATCAGTTTTAAAGTTTTAATGCCCTGTCAATAATGTGTGTACATTTCTTTTGCATTACCTTATTGATTTTGCTACTATTATTCAAATAAATCAATCTAATTGAATCAAAATATAATTGCTTCAAATTGCAAAAAGTCGACACCACCTTGTATTCCCAGACGCTCACGCATTCAAGTACTAACAAGGCCTTCCGTTGCTTAACATTCCGAGATCAAACGAGATCGGGTGTACCCAATGGAGTATGAGCGTCGACATCTAAATTTCAAAAAATCATGATTTGCATAATAAATATTATTAGTATTTCTATTATTTTAATATCAGTTTAAAGTTTTAATGCCCTGTCAATAATGTGTGTACATTTCTTTTGCATTACCTTATTGATTTTGCTACTATTATTCAAATAAATCAATCTAATTGAATCAAAATATAATTGCTTCAAATTGCAAAAAGTCGACACCACCTTGTATTCCCAGACGCTCACGCATTCAAGTACTAACAAGGCCTTCCGTTGCTTAACATTCCGAGATCAAACGAGATCGGGTGTACCCAATGGAGTATGAGCGTCGACATCTAAATTTCAAAAAATCATGATTTGCATAATAAATATTATTAGTATTTCTATTATTTTAAATATCAGTTTTAAAGTTTTAATGCCCTGTCAATAATGTGTGTACATTTCTTTTGCATTACCTTATTGATTTGCTACTATTATTCAAATAAATCAATCTAATTGAATCAAAATATAATTGCTTCAAATTGCAAAAAGTCGACACCACCTTGTATTCCCAGACGCTCACGCATTCAAGTACTAACAAGGCCTTCCGTTGCTTAACATTCCGAGATCAAACGAGATCGGGTGTACCCAATGGAGTATGAGCGTCGACATCTAAATTTCAAAAAATCATGATTGCATAATAAATATTATTAGTATTTCTATTATTTTAATATCAGTTTTAAAGTTTTAATGCCCTGTCAATAATGTGTGTACATTTCTTTGCATTACCTTATTGATTTTGCTACTATTATTCAAAAAATCAATCTAATTGAATCAAAATATAATTGCTTCAAATTGCAAAAAGTCGACACCACCTTGTATTCCCAGACGCTCACGCATTCAAGTACTAACAAGGCCTTCCGTTGCTTAACATTCCGAGATCAAAACGAGATCGGGTGTACCCAATGGAGTATGAGCGTCGACATCTAAATTTCAAAAAATCATGATTTGCATAATAAATATTATTAGTATTTCTATTATTTTAATATCAGTTTTAAAGTTTTAATGCCCTGTCAATAATGTGTGTACATTTCTTTTGCATTACCTTATTGATTTTGCTACTATTATTCAAATAAATCAATCTAATTGAATCAAAATATAATTGCTTCAAATTGCAAAAAGTCGACACCACCTTGTATTCCCAGACGCTCACGCATTCAAGTACTAACAAGGCCTTCCGTTGCTTAACATTCCGAGATCAAACGAGATCGGGTGTACCCAATGGAGTATGAGCGTCGACATCTAAATTTCAAAAAATCATGATTTGCATAATAAATATTATTAGTATTTCTATTATTTTAATATCAGTTTTAAAAAATTTTAATGCCCTGTCAATAATGTGTGTACATTTTTTTGCATTACCTTATTGATTTTGCTACTATTATTCAAATAAATCAATCTAATTGATCAAAATATAATTGCTTCAAATTGCAAAAAGTCGACACCACCTTGTATTCCCAGACGCTCACGCATTCAAGTACTAACAAGGCCTTCCGTTGCTTAACATTCCGAGATCAAACGAGATCGGGTGTACCCAATGTATGAGCGTCGACATCTAAATTCAAAAAATCATGATTTGCATAATAAATATTATTAGTATTTCTATTATTTTAATATCAGTTTAAAGTTTTAATGCCCTGTCAATAATGTGTGTACATTTCTTTTGCATTACCTTATTGATTTTGCTACTATTATTCAAATAAATCAATCTAATTGAATCAAAATATAATTGCTTCAAATTGCAAAAAGTCGACACCACCTTGTATTCCCAGACGCTCACGCATTCAAGTACTAACAAGGCCTTCCGTTGCTTAACATTCCGAGATCAAACGAGATCGGTGTACCCAATGTATGAGCGTCGACATCTAAATTTCAAAAATCATGATTTGCATAATAAATATTATTAGTATTTCTATTATTTTAATATCAGTTTTAAAGTTTTAATGCCCTGTCAATAATGTGTGTACATTTCTTTTGCATTACCTTATTGATTTTGCTACTATTATTCAAAAATCAATCTAATTGAATCAAATATAATTGCTTCAAATTGCAAAAAGTCGACACCACCTTGTATTCCCAGACGCTCACGCATTCAAGTACTAACAAGGCCTTCCGTTGCTTAACATCCGAGATCAAACGAGATCGGGTGTACCCAATGGAGTATGAGCGTCGACATCTAAATTTCAAAAATCATGATTTGCATAATAAATATTATTAGTATTTCTATTATTTTAATATCAGTTTTAAAGTTTTAATGCCCTGTCAATAATGTGTGTACATTTCTTTTGCATTACCTTATTGATTTTGCTACTATTATTCAAATAATCAATCTAATTGAATCAAAATATAATTGCTTCAAATTGCAAAAAGTCGACACCACCTTGTATTCCCAGACGCTCACGCATTCAAGTACTAAAAGGCCTTCCGTTGCTTAACATTCCGAGATCAAACGAGATCGGGTGTACCCAATGGAGTAGAGCGTCGACATCTAATTTCAAAAAATCATGATTTGCATAATAAATATTATTAGTATTTCTATTATTTTAATATCAGTTTTAAAGTTTTAATGCCCTGTCAATAATGTGTGTACATTTCTTTTGCATTACCTTATTGATTTTGCTACTATTATTCAAATAAATCAATCTAATTGAATCAAAATATAATTGCTTCAAATTGCAAAAAGTCGACACCACCTTGTATTCCCAGACGCTCACGCATTCAAGTACTAACAAGGCCTTCCGTTGCTTAACATTCCGAGATCAAACGAGATCGGGTGTACCCAATGGAGTATGAGCGTCGACATCTAAATTTCAAAAATCATGATTTGCATAATAAATATTATTAGTATTTCTATTATTTTAAATATCAGTTTTAAAGTTTTAATGCCCTGTCAATAATGTGTGTACATTTTTTTGCATTACCTTATTGATTTTGCTACTATTATTCAAATAAATCAATCTAATTGAATCAAAATATAATTGCTTCAAATTGCAAAAAGTCGACACCACCTTGTATTCCCAGACGCTCACGCATTCAAGTACTAACAAGGCCTTCCGTTGCTTAACATTCCGAGATCAAAGAGATCGGGTGTACCCAATGGAGTATGAGCGTCGACATCTAAATTTCAAAAATCATGATTTGCATAATAAATATTATTAGTATTTCTATTATTTTAAATATCAGTTTTAAAGTTTTAATGCCCTGTCAATAATGTGTGTACATTTCTTTTGCATTACCTTATTGATTTTGCTACTATTATTCAAATAAATCAATCTAATTGAATCAAAATATAATTGCTTCAAATTGCAAAAAGTCGACACCACCTTGTATTCCCAGACGCTCACGCATTCAAGTACTAACAAGGCCTTCCGTTGCTTAACATTCCGAGATCAAACGAGATCGGGTGTACCCAATGGAGTATGAGCGTCGACATCTAAATTTCAAAAAATCATGATTTGCATAATAAATATTATTAGTTTTCTATTATTTTAATATCAGTTTTAAAGTTTTAATGCCCTGTCAATAATGTGTGTACATTTCTTTTGCATTACCTTATTGATTTGCTACTATTTTCAAATAAAAAATCAATCTAATTGAATCAAAATATAATTGCTTCAAATTGCAAAAAGTCGACACCACCTTGTATTCCAGACGCTCACGCATTCAAGTACTAACAAGGCCTTCCGTTGCTTAACATTCCGAGATCAAACGAGATCGGGTGTACCCAAGTATGAGCGTCGACATCTAAATTTCAAAAAATCATGATTTTGCATAATAAATATTATTAGTATTTCTATTATTTTAATATCAGTTTTAAAGTTTAATGCCCTGTCAATAATGTGTGTACATTTCTTTTGCATTACCTTATTGATTTTGCTACTATTATTCAAATAAATCAATCTAATTGAATCAAAATATAATTGCTTCAAATTGCAAAAAGTCGACACCACCTGTATTCCCAAACGCTCACGCATTCAAGTACTAACAAGGCCTTCCGTTGCTTAACATTCCGAGATCAAACGAGATCGGGTTACCAATTATGAGCGTCGACATCTAAATTCAAAAAATCATGATTTGCATAATAAATATTATTAGTATTTCTATTATTTAATATCAGTTTTAAGTTTTAATGCCCTGTCAATAATGTGTGTACATTTCTTTGCATTACCTTATTGATTTTGCTACTATTATTCAAATAAATCAATCTAATTGAATCAAAATATAATTGCTTCAAATTGCAAAAAGTCGACACCACCTTGTATTCCCAGACGCTCACGCATTCAAGTACTAACAAGGCCTTCCGTTGCTTAACATTCCGAGATCAAACGAGATCGGGTGTACCCAATGTACATCTAAATTTCAAAAATCATGATTTGCATAATAAAATTATTAGTATTTCTATTATTTTAATATCAGTTTTAAAGTTTTAATGCCCTGTCAATAATGTGTGTACATTTCTTTGCATTACCTTATTGATTTTGCTACTATTATTCAAATAAATCAATCTAATTGAATCAAAATATAATTGCTTCAAATTGCAAAAAGTCGACACCACCTTGTATTCCCAGACGCTCACGCATTCAAGTACTAACAAGGCCTTCCGTTGCTTAACATTCCGAGATCAAACGAGATCGGGTGTACCCAATGGAGTATGAGCGTCGACATCTAAATTTCAAAAAATCATGATTTGCATAATAAATATTATTAGTATTTCTATAATTAAATATCAGTTTTAAAGTTTTAATGCCCTGTCAATAATGTGTGTACATTTCTTTTGCATTACCTTATTGATTTTGCTACTATTATTCAAATAAATCAATCTAATTGAATCAAAATATAATTGCTTCAAATTGCAAAAAGTCGACACCACCTTGTATTCCCAGACGCTCACGCATTCAAGTACTAACAAGGCCTTCCGTTGCTTAACATTCCGAGATCAAACGAGATCGGGTGTACCCAATGGAGTATGAGCGTCGACATCTAAATTTCAAAAAATCATGATTTGCATAATAAATATTATTAGTATTTCTATTATTTTAATATCAGTTTTAAAGTTTTAATGCCCTGTCAATAATGTGTGTACATTTCTTTTGCATTACCTTATTGATTTGCTACTATTATTCAAATAAATCAATCTAATTGAATCAAAATATAATTGCTTCAAATTGCAAAAAAGTCGACACCACCTTGTATTCCCAGACGCTCACGCATTCAAGTACTAACAAGGCCTTCCGTTGCTTAACATTCCGAGATCAAACGAGATCGGGGTACCCAATGAGTATGAGCGTCGACATCTAAATTTCAAAAAATCATGATTTGCATAATAAATATTATTAGTATTTCTATTATTTTAATATCAGTTTTAAAGTTTTAATGCCTGTCATAATGTGTGTACATTTCTTTTGCATTACCTTATTGATTTTGCTACTATTATTCAAAATAAATCAATCTAATTGAATCAAAATATAATTGCTTCAAATTGCAAAAAGTCGACACCACCTTGTATTCCCAGACGCTCACGCATTCAAGTACTAACAAGGCCTTCCGTTGCTTAACATTCCGAGATCAAACGAGATCGGGTGTACCCAATGGAGTATGAGCTCGACATCTAAATTTCAAAAATCATGATTTGCATAATAAATATTATTAGTATTTCTATTATTTTAATATCAGTTTTAAAGTTTTAATGCCCTGTCAATAATGTGTGTACATTTCTTTTGCATTACCTTTGATTTTGCTACTATTATTCCAAATAAATCAATCTAATTGAATCAAAATATAATTGCTTCAAATGCAAAAAGTCGACACCACCTGCGGTATTCCCGCAGACGCTCACGCATTCAAGTACAACGAGGGCCTTAAAACTCTGCTTAAACATCTGCCGAGATCAAACGAGATCGGGTATTGCTACCCAAATTAAGTATGAGCGGTCGACATCTAATTT
>JACMZG010000669.1:17541-25041 GCA_018340805.1 Microvelia longipes
ATTCTTTGTTTTTTTGGTAATGAAATGATATTTAATATAATATAATATAATAATAATAATAATAAAATAATCGTAATATATTAATTTAATAATAATAATAATAATAATAATTGTTATTTATTATTATTGTTACTTATTTATTATTAATTTAATTTTATTTGATATAAAGGAATCAGCTCATCAGAGCGGTGTTTATTAATAACCGCGATGAAATATTTAAACTTTATGTGAAAAATATCAATAAAACACGCGGTACAGAAATCGATAGGAAGATGATTGATATGATGTTACATACATAATAATTACCAAAAGGAATAAAAAGTGCCTCTATTAAATAACGATGCTTACATTTTGATTTTTACTCCTAGTTGAGGAGTAGAGTTTTATCTTTTTAAAAAAAATAATTTTTCTTTTTTGGTTATCTTTCAGATTTTATTATTATATTTATTGATTTATTTCATTTTTTATTTTTCTTAGATGTCCGTCCCGAATTGAGAAGAAATTTATAATAATCTCAGAAGAATTATTCAAATATTATGTGAATCACGCGGCCAAACAACAGGATTCGAAGATGATTTCAGGAGAATGATTCTGACGATCATATTATCAATACATCAAACTTTACAAATAAAATGAAAGGCCCCTTTATTTTTAATGCTCCTAGTTGAGCAGTATTTTAAAGAAATTCTTTTTGTTTTTGGTAATGATAATGAGAATAATAATTAATAATATAATAATAATAATTATATAATAATAATAATAATAATAATTAATAATAATAATATAATATATAATTGGTTTGTTCACCTGATTAGAGAAATTAGTTAAATAAGTTTTAAGTAAATTAAATAAAGAATGTAATAATATAAGTAATATATTAATACATATATAGTATATAAATTAAAATATATTTTCCTTCTTTTACTTCTTTTATCCGTTTGTTTAGCTGGAGTAAAAGAGGCGGAAATTAATGAAATTAAAAAGATATAAATGAAAAGATGAATTTATAATGAACAATTAATTTATAGTAATGATAGATGGATTAATTATGGATTAAAATTGTTGTGAATTTATAATTAAAAAAGAATTAAACTTTGATATTTGTTTGTTATTTATTATTATGTCAAATCTATTGGAAGTACCATTATTTGAAGTAGCCATCGCAGAATTGAAAACTAGTGGAGTTCATCGCTGGATTCAGAAAAATGGATTCAGATTTAGAAATTACATTTAGGTACAGGATATGCAGTAGTTATATTGCTGTGATTTTGGATATTTAGACAGATTTTAGCAGATTTGAAGTTATTAACTGTTCCAGATGGATTGCATGGTTTGTCATTTATGCGCTACAGTTAGAAATTTGAAATTCACCAATTTGAAACAAAACAATGGTAGCAGAGTTTAAGTTTACTTAACGCAACGATTTTGGGGTGAAAAAAGCTCGGAAACTGATCATTGAAATAGATAATGCGTGTGTAAAATGTCAGAAGAAGAGAGCTAAAACAGGAGTGCACCAGCCATGGCACGATACCCAGGATTTCGATTACAAGAACCTCTCAGACCATTTGCAAAGACGGCAGTGGATTTTGCCGGGCCATTTATTACGACTCAGGGCAGAGAAGAAAGAGAGAGAAAGGTATTTATGCTGGTTTTAAATTGTTACAATGTAGAGCGGTGCATTTAGAGCTTAGCGTTTGGATTAGATACTGACGCATTCCTGAGAGCATGTGAAAGATTTATCAACCGCCGAGTAAGCCAGATCTCATACTATCAGACAATGGCACAAACTTTGTTGGAGCGATAAGTGAGGTCGAGGGTTTTGTGTTGGACACGTATATAAGCCGAAAAAGTACTTAGTGCTGACCAAATTCGATGGATCTGCAATCCACCATCAGCTCCAAAATTTTGGAAGGAGTTTTCGAAATAATGATAAAAGCCGCAAAAAAGGCATTAAAGATAATTATGGGAACGCCGAAATAACAGATGAGGAGATGGTGACTGTGTTAACGAAAGTGGAAAACTTTCTAAACTCCAGACCTTTAACATTACAGAGTGCGGATGAAAAAGAGGAAGTGCCAATTACGCCGAATGATTTTTTTGAGACCAGCGGAACAAAAGCTCGTTGAAGAATTCAATTGGAATTTAGAGAAACAGGGGGTTACTTGAGACGAATGGCGCGAGTCCAAGAATTTAGAAGACATATTTGGACTAGATGGTTTAGCGGAAGGTAATTCGAGGTGAGGGAGTACGACAAAGTGGAAGTGGGATGACGGATTAATCAGGCTGGGGGACATTGCTCGGGTGTTAGACAAGAGAAATTCAATTAATCAATGGCCTTAGCGAGAGTTACAAAACTATGGACTGGATAGTGACGAAAAGAGTTCGGGTAGTTCAATTATGGTCCGATGGCAAAGAATTGCAAACGGCCAGCGAACCAATTATACCAATAAGGTTCCGTTTGACACCAGGAGTCAAGGTGGGGAGGATGTTTCAGCCTGATTAAAGAAATTTAGTTTTAAGTTAAATATAATGTAAATAAAGATAATAAATAAATTAATAATATGAAATTTATAAGTTATTAATTTTATAGATTTATATTAATATATATGTATATATAAAGTATTAAAAATTATGTATATATGAGTATATATATGTTTATAATTAATATTATATTTTCTTTTCTTTTTTATTTCTTTTAGCCGAGGTGTTTATTTGGATCAACATACCACGAGAATAAAAAAATGAATTTTAGAATTAATTGAAATGCAATTAGAAGATGATATAATAGATAAATTAATTGTAATTGATTGGAATTTTTATATTTGTTTAAATTAATTAAAAGTAATAAAACTTTGCCAAATTGTTTATAATGTTTTTCTATTATTTTGCAGTTGGAAACCACAGCATTAATTTGAAGCAACAATAAAGGCAAATTTAGATGATAGCAAGATTTACTATTAAAATCTAGACAACAATATGTATGCTAGGAGATGTTCTTGGATATTTGAAAGATATTTTATTTTATCGGTGGAAAACACTTTAATAATAATTTTAAATAATAAATAATATAATAATAAATATGATAATAATTGTTATTATTATTATTGTTACTATTTATTGATTAATTTTAATTTTTATTTGATATAAAGAATGCCAGGCATCATCAAGAGGCGTGTTTATTAATAACGCTGAAGAAATATTTAAACTTTATTGTGAAAATGTCAATAAAACACGCGGTACAGAAATCGATAGGAAGATGATTGATATGATGTTACAATACATAATAATTCACCAAAAGGAATAAAAAGTGCCTTCTATTAAATAACGATGCTTACATTTTGATTTTATACTCCTAGTTGAGGAGTAGAGTTTTATCATTTTTTAAATAAATAAATTTTTTCTTTTTTGTTTATCTTTCAGATTTCATTATTATATTTATTGATTTATTTCATTTTTTTATTTCTTAGAATGTCCGGCCGAATTGAGAAGAATTATATAATAATCTCAGAAGAATTATTCAAATATTATTGTGAATCACGCGGCCAACAACAGGATCGAAGATGATTCAGGAGATGATTCAGACGATCATTAATCAATACATCAAACTTTACAAAATAAAATGAAAGGCCTTCTATTATTTTATGCTCCTAGTTGAGCAGTGTTTTTAAATAAATTCTTTTTGTTTTTTGGTAATGATAAAATAATAATAATAATAATAATAATAATAATAATAATAATAATAATAATAATTAATAATAATAATGAATAATAATTGTTATTATTATTATTGTTACTATTTATTGATTAATTTTAATTTTTATTTGATATAAAGAATGCCAGGCATCATCAAGAGGCGTGTTTATTAATAACGCTGATGAAATATTTAAACTTTATTGTGAAAAATCAATAAAACACGCGGTACAGAAATCGATAGGAAGATGATTGATATGATGTTACAATACATAATAATTCACCAAAAGGAATAAAAAGTGCCTTCTATTAAATAACGATGCTTACATTTTGATTTTATACTCCTAGTTGAGGAGTAGAGTTTTTATCATTTTTTAAATAAATAAATTTTTCTTTTTGGTTATCTTTCAGATTTTATTATTATATTTATTGATTTATTTCATTTTTTATTTCTTAGAATGTCCGGCCGAATTGAGAAGAAATTATATAATAATCTCAGAAGAATTATTCAAAATATATTGTGAATCACGCGGCCAACAACAGGATTCGAAGATGATTCAGGAGATGATTGACGATCATTAATCAATACATCAAACTTTACAAAATAAAATGAAAGGCCTTCTATTATTTTATGCTCCTAGTTGAGCAGTGTTTTAAATAAATTCTTTTTGTTTTTTTGGTAATGATAATAATAATATAATATATAATAATAATAATAATAATAATAATAATAATAAAATAATATAATAATATAATAATAATTTAAATAATAATTAATAATAATAATAATAATAATTGTTATTATTATTATTTACTATTGATTAATTTTAATTTTTATTTGATATAAAGAATGCCAGGCATCATCAAGAGGCGTGTTTATTAATAACGCTGATGAAATATTTAAACTTTATTGTGAAATATCAAAAAAACACGCGGTACAGAAATCGATAGGAAGATGATTGATATGATGTTACAATACATAATAATTCACCAAAAGGAATAAAAAGTGCCTTCTATTAAATAACGATGCTTACATTTTGATTTTATACTCCTAGTTGAGGAGTAGAGTTTTATCATTTTTTAAAAATAAATTTTTCTTTTTGGTTATCTTTCAGATTTTTATTATTATTTTATTGATTTATTTCATTTTTTATTTCTTAGAATGTCCGGCCGAATTGAGAAGAAATTATATAATAAATCTCAGAAGAATTATTCAAATATTATTGTGAATCACGCGGCCAACAACAGGATTCGAAGATGATTCAGGAGATGATTCTGACGATCATTAATCAATACATCAAACTTTACAAAATAAAATGAAAGGCCTTCTATTATTTTATGCTCCTAGTTGAGCAGTGTTTTAAATAAATTTTTAAATAAATTCTTTTTGTTTTTTGTAATGATAAATATAATAATAATAATAATAATAATAATAATAATAATAATAATAATAATAATAATAATAATAATAATAATAATAATAATAATAATAATATAATAATAATAATTGTTATTATTATGTTACTATTTATTGATTAATTTAATTTTTATTTGATATAAAGAATGCCAGGCATCATCAAGAGGCGTGTTTTAATAACGCTGATGAAAATATTTAAACTTTATTGTGAAAATATCAATAAAACACGCGGTACAGAAATCGATAGGAAGATGATTGATATGATGTTACAATACATAATAATTCACCAAAAGGAATAAAAAGTGCCTTCTATTAAATAACGATGCTTACATTTTGATTTTATACTCCTAGTTGAGGAGTAGAGTTTATCATTTTTTAAATAAATAAATTTTTCTTTTTTGGTTATCTTTCAGATTTCATTATTATATTTATTGATTTATTTCATTTTTTATTTCTTAGAATGTCCGGCCGAATTGAGAAGAAATTATATAATAATCTCAGAAGAATTATTCAAATATTATTGTGAATCACGCGGCCAACAACAGGATTCGAAGATGATTCAGGAGATGATTCAGACGATCATTAATCAATACATCAAACTTTACAAAATAAAATGAAAGGCCTTCTATTATTTTATGCTCCTAGTTGAGCAGTGTTTTAAATAAATTTTTAAATAAATTCTTTTGTTTTTTGGTAATGATAATAATAATATAATAATAATAATAATAATAATAATAATAATAATAATAATAATAATAATAATAATAATAATAATAAATAATAATAATAATAATAATAATGAATAATTGTTATTATTATTATTGTTACTATTTATTGATTAATTTTAATTTTTATTTGATATAAAGAATGCCAGGCATCATCAAGAGGCGTGTTTATTAATAACGCTGATGAAATATTAAACTTTATTGTGAAAATATCAATAAAACACGCGGTACAGAAATCGATAGGAAGATGATTGATATGATGTTACAATACATAATAATTCACCAAAAGGAATAAAAAGTGCCTTCTATTAAATAACGATGCTTACATTTTGATTTTATACTCCTAGTTGAGGAGTAGAGTTTTATCATTTTTTAAATAAATAAATTTTTCTTTTTTGGTTATCTTTCAGATTTTATTATTATATTTATTGATTTATTTTCATTTTTTATTTCTTAGAATGTCCGGCCGAATTGAGAAGAAATTATATAATAATCTCAGAAGAATTATTCAAATATTATTGTGAATCACGCGGCCAACAACAGGATTCGAAGATGATTCAGGAGATGATTCAGACGATCATTAATCAATACATCAAACTTTACAAAATAAAATGAAAGGCCTTCTATTATTTTATGCTCCTAGTTGAGCAGTGTTTTAAATAAATTCTTTTTGTTTTTTAATTAATAATAATAATAATAATAATAATAATAATAATAATAATAATAATAATAATAATAATAATAATAATAATAATATAATAATAAATAATAATAATAATAATAATAATAATTGTTATTATTATTATTGTTACTATTTATTGATTAATTTTAATTTTTATTTGATATAAAGAATGCCAGGCATCATCAAGAGGCGTGTTTATTAATAACGCTGAAGAAATATTTAAACTTTATTGTGAAAAATCAATAAAACACGCGGTACAGAAATCGATAGGAAGATGATTGATATGATGTTACAATACATAATAATTCACCAAAAGGAATAAAAAGTGCCTTCTATTAAATAACGATGCTTACATTTTGATTTTATACTCCTAGTTGAGGAGTAGAGTTTATCATTTTTTAAAAAATATAAATTTTTCTTTTTTGGTTTCTTTCAGATTTCATTATTATATTTATTGATTTATTTCATTTTTATTTCTTAGAATGTCCGGCCGAATTGAGAGAAATTATATAATAATCTCAGAAGAATTATTCAAATATTATTGTGAATCACGCGGCCAACAACAGGATTCGAAGATGATTCAGGAGATGATTCAGACGATCATTAATCAATACATCAAACTTTACAAAATAAAATGAAAGGCCTTCTATTATTTTATGCTCCTAGTTGAGCAGTGTTTTAAATAAATTTTTAAATAAATTCTTTTTGTTTTTTGGTAATGATAATATAATAATATAATAATAATAATAATAATAATAATAATAATAATAATAATAATAATAATATAATAATAATAATATAATAATAATAATAATAATAATAATAATAATTGTTATTATTATTATGTTACTATTTATTGATTAATTTTAATTTTTATTTGATATAAAGAATGCCAGGCATCATCAAGAGGCGTGTTTATTAATAACGCTGATGAAATATTTAAACTTTATTGTGAAAATATCAATAAAACACGCGGTACAGAAATC
>JACMZG010000669.1:32326-47913 GCA_018340805.1 Microvelia longipes
GAAATAAATGAGACTATTTCAGTTGTAATATTTAAAACAAAGATTCACACATTTATACTGAATAAAATGGCTAAATTCTAATAAATAATTTTTAAATTAATTTTTAAAAATTTTTTTCAAAAATTAGAAAAAATTGTAAATTGCTCTGATTTTACTTTATTTGATATTGTAAAAAATTTTAAAATATTTTGTGTGTAAAAAATTAATTTTAAAATTATTATTTAGAATTTAGTCTTTTATTCAGTATAATGCTGTTATCTTTTTAAATATTACAACTGCATAGTCTATTTATTTCAATGTCTGATGATGACGGTTTGATCCGTCGAAATATTATTACTAAAATTATTTTAAATGCGTTATTTATTTTTTATTAAGCATTTGCGATTGTTTTTTGCCTTATTATTATTATTATTATTCATTATTATTTTATTATTATTATTTATTATTATTATTATTTTATTATTATTATTATTATTATTATATTATAGAAAAACAATACCTGTAACCAAAGTGGATGATTGAATATTGTAACTGGAAAAAAATATGATGTATAATATTTAAATAAATAATAATTTTTAATTACTGAAATGAATATGAGTTTTGAAAAGAATAAAATCATGTTAAATGGTGGGATTGTTTTGAAAATTTTTGGGAAATTTATTCATTCTCAGCTGTGAAATTTTCCTTTCAGTTATTTATTTCTTTGTTATAAATTAAATTGCGAATAATAAAATGAAATATTTAACAATATTGGAGTAATTTTTTTTAATGAAATTTTCAAATAATGAAACAGTAAATATTTGAATTGGTGAATTTTAAAATAAACTTAGAATATTTAAAAATTAATTTGTTATTAAGATATTAGTTTTAATTTGCAAACAATATTTATTTAAAAAAATTAAATACGGAATTTTTTAATTTTTTTTATAAAATTAAATGTATTAGTTATTAATTGCATTTTTAAATTTAAAAAGATTGTATAATTGAATAAATTATTTAAAATTAATAATGTAATATTTCAATTAGTAATTTTCTAAATTTCCTAATTTTTTTTTATAAAAATATAAATTTATTTTAAGTTTTTAATTTTTGAATCAACGAAAAGTGTTTCAACTCATCAAAATTGTGATATTTATGGATGGGAAAAATCAGCTTAATGATAAAGAAAACAGAAAAAAATTAGTATTGAGCCAGAATATCAGATCGTACTAAAATTGGGTTACACCCAATCTTATTCTCGAACTCGGAAGTTAAGCAAGTAGTTAGGCCTCGTTAGTACTAACTAGCATGAGCTCGTGGACTGAGTCTGGCCGCGTTGTTTGGCTAAAGATAACCTTACGCATTTTTAGGCAAAAAGAATAGTCAAACCACCTCGTGTTTGATTGATTGGTGTTAGAGGTCTTTCGAATTAAGTCCTTTCAACCTGGTTCTCTAGAGTATTCTGCCTTCGAAGAATTTATTTGTGAGGATCGTAAGGGATCCTCAAATCAGCTAACAGACTCTATAATTCAGTGTTAGTTCAGTTCTGTGAAAGATCTTCAGTATTGACCAATTGAAATCCAAATGGTGATGTTCTTGCGACATTCGATTTACGGTGGCCAGAAATGGGATCTTCAGTCTGAAAATTGGCTATGTTTATTTCGGCGTTGCCTAATACGTGTAGTTTGATTTGGTGAGAAATCTTTTAAAATTTCTTACAATATTTGACGTTTTTGATATTATTTTTGTGATATTTTTTGGAACAATTATCAATGAGAAATGTGAGTTTATAGATGATCCGTGTTCCGAACGCCTAGCAATTGATGAAGATGACATTTATGCAGGCTGAAGCTTGGATTATATTCGTGTCAACGACAACAAGAAATCCACAGAAGACTGTTCAAATTAATTCAAAACAACTACAAGTCATCGAAAAATCATGAAAATTATTTTCTTAATTTTTCATTGCTTAGAATTGAGTAATATTTTTTTAATTTAAAATTACGATATTACTTTTTCTGCTACTAGTATGTTTTAGACAGTAAGCTGTTTCATTGTATGAACATCATGAAATATGATTTATCATGAATCATTTCACCAATATTTTTTTATTGTTGAGTGCTTTTAGAATTTAGAAATCTTACATTTATTAATAGTAAACATATGATAAGTGGTATAATTGCATTTATAAACAGAAATAAATTAAAGCCGCAACTTAGACAATGAGAATTTTGTTGCCTCATTTTCAGAAATTTTCAGATTTTAATAAATATAAAGGAAAGGTAAATAATAATTAATGAGCTAGCAAATCAGATCTCAATTGAAAAGAGGATCCCCAATTAATTGATTTGTCTTTGTAAATGTTCCAATATTCTTGATAATAGACTTTCAGAAGATGACCAGATATAAATAATATTGATAGTTATCTTTTTGTTTTTGTACATTTAATGAATTATGATTGATTCCTTAAAATATTTATCTGAATCTTTTACATTCTGGTTTAATAAGAAAAAATATCATTTATCATAACTCTTGACCTTTAATCTTCAATAATTAAAAATTATTTAATTTTTATTTATGAGCCAATTGGAAAATTAAAAATCTTACATTTTATTAAAAGTTAACATTAGGATAGCTTCAATCGTGGCATTTTTTAAACAGATTTGCCAAAATGTATCTGAAGTGTGAAGAATTTGTTTGCCATAACAAATTGCATATCTTGCTACAACACTTCCTTCTCTTGAATTATTATTAAAATATATATAATAAAATTAAATTGTAAAATTACCTAAGAGATATAAATATGATTTCTATTAATTTTATAAATCTAAACAATAACTTTTCCCTCATTCTGTTGATAAACTGATCTGGTATTAACCTTGTATTTTTATGTGATTTATCATTAAATTCCGGAAAGAATTTCTTCAACAAATTTGCTTCAATTGTATTTTACAGGAATATTCTCAGATCTTTGCCGGACTCAGTACATTTTGCTGCAGCTATTTTGTTAATGAATATATTCATTTATTATTATTAATCGAAATTTTATTCAAAAAATTTATATTATATCAGGAATATTGATATTATTTTATACCTATAAGGTTGTTTCTAAAACATTTTTAAATTTTTTTGTGTTTTGATGGCGAATTTCATTTTAAATAATTTTTAAAAAGTCAAATGAGGAAAGATAATTAGAAATTAAGTTTTCATTAAATTAAAAATGAATGTAATTAATAATTATAATTGAATTAATTTAATTTAAGTGTTTTGATAAAATTAAAATGAATAATCTTTTAACAAAAAAATAAGAAATTAGTAAAAGTAAATTTTTAATTTTGAAATAATAAAATTGTATTTTGTTTTTAATTTTGAATTGGTTAATAAAATTATAAAGTAGAAATAAAATAAATTTTTGAAATAATAAATTTATAGATTACAATTCTTGAATTGATTCCAATACGAGTCGTTCTGATTTTTCATCCAACAAATACCATAACAAAAGATATCTATAAATTCAATAAAATTATTATTTATTTTAATATGCAAAAAAATATTATGCTTGTATATTTCTATATGCATTCAATTATATCTATAGTTTTATAAATATTAAAGAAAAGAAACTTTAATTAATTGAAATTCAATGTAAATATAATTCTGATTTATTAAAAATTTAAATTAAATTTTATTTTTAAACTTTCGAGAATTGATATATTAATCTTCTACAAATAAATTTTTTATTTACCAATAAAGTTAAACTCATATTTCACAGAATTTCATTGGTATAAACAAAGACTTTTGAATTTTTATCGAATAAAGTGCGTTAAATATTGAATATATCGTTTATTTAACTTGTTATAGATGAGTTCGTTCGTTTTGTATCTTGATTTCGAGGCGGACTACATTCAAAAAATTTAATAATAATTGTTCAATTCAAAACTGGTACAGGAAAGTTATGACAGATAACATTTGGTTTGTAGTTTTAACAGTCTAACTCTTATACTGTTCTGTACTTTAGGCTGTTCTAATTTGCTTAGGAAATTTGTAATAATCAAATGATTGATTATTGCAATTGTGTGTTTGGCATGTATAAATTTATGGGGGCCAAATTTACGCACACCATCAAACTATATAACCAATCATTTCATTAATAATGGACACACCGAAAATATATGTTGTTGTTCAACATTTAGAATTCAAATTTGAAC
This sequence comes from Microvelia longipes, assembly GCA_018340805.1. NCBI lineage: Eukaryota > Metazoa > Arthropoda > Insecta > Hemiptera > Veliidae > Microvelia > Microvelia longipes. The sequence goes on from JACMZG010000669.1 coordinate 36,511, forward strand.
CATTTTAAATTTTATAAAGCATCGCCATGCAAATTTGCATTTTGTTATTTTTTGTAACGTGTTTTTTTGATGATTTCAAAATAAAATAATAATGGAGTTGGTTGTGTAAATTTATTAACATTTCAATGATCATATTCTTTGAATGAAAATATTAAAAGATTATTTTTGATGTAAAAATCTCGCATTTTAGATATTTGATTTATAAAATTATTCAATAATTTTGAAAAAAATGGGTGAATTTATAAACCGATAATCTATTTTTCATTAATTATTGATTGGATTGTAATACATTTTGATTGTTAGAAAAAATTAATTTACAGATTACAAAATACTTCAGAAGGAAAGAAAAATAATTTACTGGAAAAAAATTAGCAGAATAAAGAAATAATAGCTATTGTTGAACATTCAAAAAAAATTTTTTGTAAAAAAAATATTGAATGGCCAAATAAAAAAGGATTGATTTGTATAAAATAATTTTCTTTTGATTTGAATGAAATGTAAAAATTTTTTAAAATTAATTTGGAAAATGTTTAAAATGATGATAATAATTACAGAGTATGAATATTCTGATTTTTTGGACTCCATGTGAATTAATTTGGCTTTTATTTTGTTGAATTATCGTTATTAATATCAAACAATCGATAATCAACAGTGTTACACGTACGACTATTGACTTTTATTATATTAATATTTATCTAATTAATTTATCATGGAGATTTCAACCAAAAATTTATTTAATTCTATCTCAATAAATAGCATTTTTTAGATAAAATCTTTCTTACTACTTACCAATAAATAGTAATATAATTTAATAATCTGTAAAAAATACAAATTAATAATTATTAATAAATTCAAAATTAAAAATGCTAGAACAGAATCAATAAATTTTACAAGTAAATTTTTAATTAATTTATACAAGGCTTAAATAAAAATAAAGTTAACAAAATGAAATTAATAATTACTTAATTTTATGATGAATAATAATTACTAGATTTGCTGAATATTCTGATTTTTGGTGACTCAATTGTGAAAAATTATTGGCTTTAATTTGTTGAATGTTATCGATTAATATCAAAACAATCGATAATCAACAGTGTTACACAGGTCCGGACTACTGACTTTTATGATATTTTATTTATCTAATTAATAATAATAAATTTAATAAATTTCTTAATTCGCATTTCTATTAACAAATTTCAAATCTACTTACAAAATAATTCGAGTAATTATATTTAAATAATTTTTTTTATTAAAAATGGCCTAAAAAAAACTAAATTTTTAAATAAAACAAATCAATAAAATTTCAAATAAATTCTTTAATTAATTTAATCAAGTTTCCAATAAATTATATAAAATAAAAAATTGTAGCAATTCACAATTTAAATTAAGCTTATTATTGTATATTTATCAAATTATATATAAAATAATTAATATATTAATAAAAATTATTAATATTCATTTGTTGGATAATGTTGACTTTCTAATTTTTATATTATTTATCAAATGTTGTTTTTATTATTATATTTATTATTATTATTATTAATATTACTATTATTATTATGATTATTATATTATTATTATTATTATTATTATTATATATTATTATTATTATTATTATTATTATTATTATTATTTATTAATTATTATATTATTATTATTATATTATTATTATTATTATTATTATTATTATTATTATTATTATTATTATTATTATTATATTATTATTATTATATTAATTATTATTATTATTATTATTATTATTATTATTATTAATTATATTATTATTATTATTATTATTAATATTATTATTATTATTATATTATTATTATTATTTATTATTATTTATTATTATTATTTATTATTATTATTAATTATATTATTATTATTATTATTATTATTATTATTATTATTTTAATATTATATTTATTATAATTGTTATTATAATTATTATTTATTTAATCCAATATTCGATTTTTACTCTTAATAAAAATAAAAGGGTAATTATTACCTTGTATTATAATATTTTTTATTACCTCAAAATATTAATAATATTCTTAATAGTTATTTATTCTTATTAAGCGTTTAAAAGTTTGTATTTATATTATGTATTGAAATGCTCAAAGTGTTTTTGATATTGTATTCAGAAAAATACGTTGTATGTTGAGTAATTAAAAACAATTTATTGAAATACCTTAAAACGTTGAAAATAACACCGTTTATTTGTTTTCACCATTTTGTTTTTATTAGGCATCAGAATAATTTAGAATAATTTATTGAGTTGATTGATTTTGATCTATAATTTCTATACGAATTTTTATTCTTGTTATTCTTTATAAATGATTTTAAATTTATATTTATTATAATTTCTGTAAACCTTTAGATGCTAATATTTGCAAAAGGTTATACTTACAAACAAAAATGAGCATTATAAATTTTTGTAAAGAAAATGAAAAAATTAAAATTATAACAAAAAAGAATATTAAAATAAAAATTAAGAAAAGACAAAAAAAAAATATCAAAAATTTTTAAAATCTGTTCAAAATCAATTTATTAATTATTAAATTATTGAATAAATAAAAATAATTCATAATTTATATAAACTTACTTGTTGATGATATTGTTGTTTGGGACTTGGCTGAAAAAAAAACTATTAACTTGCATGTTAAACTAATTTTTATTATTAATCAATATAAATAATTTAAAAATTTATAAAAATTAGATAATCAAATTGTAAAAAATAATAATTATCATATTATTGGAACATTATTATTATTATTATAATATTATTAATTATTATTATATTATTATTATTATATTATTATTATTATATATTATTATTATTATTATTATTATTAATTAATTATTATTATTATTATTATTATTATTATTATTATTATTATTATTATTATTATTATTATTATTATTTATTATTATTATTATTATTATATTATATTATTATTATTATTATTATATTATTATTATTATTATTATTATTAATATTTTATATTATATATTATTATTATATTATCATTATTATTATTTATTATTATTATTATTATTATTATTATTATTATTATTATTATTATTATATATTATATTATTATTATTATTATTATTTTATTATTATTATTATTTTACAAATTTACTTGATAAATATGCAACTGATTTGATATGCAATCTAGCAAAATAACCAAATTTTTGAATTAAAATTTATTAAGACATTATTATAGAAAAATTAAAAAATGGTAAATATGAAATCAAAGTGTATATAATTAAATCTCTGTTAATAAGTATAAAATAACCGAATGAAAAAAAAACAGAAAGAATAACTAAGAAAATAATAATAATAATAAGAATGAGAAAATTTACAAAAAAAAGTAATTATCAGTGAATTCAGAAATGAAACAAAAGACAGACAAAAAAAATAAATGAGGGACCTCCAAGTAAAAATACCAATAAAATTAAGAAAATGATGTATTAAAATAAAATTATAAATTATTTGCTCTGGAATAAATTCATTTATTTACGCATAAAAATTTGCGTTCAGAAAATAGGAAAAATCACGAATAAAAATATTTTGAAAACATTTGATGTATTATTATTTGAAGAAAAATATTAATAATTATTTTAAAAATTTTAAAAATTAAAAAACATTGATAAAATAAATAGAAATTTAAAACATCAATAAAAAAACTTGTCAAAAGAAGTGAAAGAAAAATAAAATATATTTAAAAGTATACTATTAAAAATAAATGGAATTACTTGATTGAATAGATGTTGGATTATTATTTTGGTATTGTAGATGGTGTTGGATTGGGTGGTGAAGATGATGACGTCGTTGGAGTATTATTTGTAATTGTGGATGTTGTTGAATTGGTTGGTGAAGATGATGACATCGTTGGAGTATTAATCTGTAATTGTGGATGTTGTTGAAATGGTTGGTGAAGATGATGAGGTCGTTGATTTAATATTTGGTATTGTGGATGGTGTTGAATTGATTTTGTAAAGATGATGACGTCGTGGATTATTATTTGTAATTTGTAGATGTTGTTGAATTGATTTGTAAAGATGATGTTATATGAATTGTTGGGTTTGTAGAAATAAGTTGGAGTTGTTGAAATCGATGGAGAGCCTTGAGAAGTTGTTATTATTGTGGATGACAAAGGTGATGAGGAAGTTATAGCTTGTTGATGGTATTGGTGATGCTGGGAAATTTGAAAGAACCAGATGTTTGAGTTGTCGAAATTGAATTTGATAGAAGTGTGCTACCAGTTGCAACTACTGGTGACGATAATGGATTATTTGTTGATGAGGTTATTTCTGATGCCGAATGAAATGCCGTATTTGTAGATAATAATGGAGTGGGAGGAATATTTGTTGATTGTAATGTTGACGTTGTACTACTTGGTAAAATCGATGATGATGCTGTTGTTGGATTATTTGTTGAAGAGGCTGTTTGAGATGTAGGATTTATTGTCGTGATTGATGAAGTTGATGATGATACTGTTGGTGTTGTAGATGAAATTGATGATGGTGTTTGAGTACTTGTTAATGTTGATGAAGACAATGATGGAGTGGAAGGAATATTTGTTGATTGTAATGTTGATGTTATTGAATTGGATGTTGTAGCAGATGTTTGAGTTGTAGGAATATTGGTGGATATTGATAATGTTGACGTTGTACTACTTGGTAAAATCGATGATGATGCTGTTGTTGGATTATTTGTTGAAGAGGCTGTTTGAGATGTAGGATTTATTGTCGATTGATGATGAAGTTGATGATGATACTGTTGGTGTTGTAGATGAAATTGATGATGGTGTTTGAGTACTTGTTAATGTTGATGAAGACAATGATGGAGTGGAAGGAATATTTGTTGATTGTAATGTTGATGTTATTGAATTGGATGTTGTAGCAGATGTTTGAGTTGTAGGAATATTGGTGGATATTGATAATGTTGACGTTGTACTACTTGTAAAATCGATGATGATGCTGTTGTTGGATTATTTGTTGAAGAGGCTGTTTGAGATGTAGGATTTATTGTCGTGATTGATGAAGTGATGATGATACTGTTGGTGTTGTAGATGAAATTGATGATGGTGTTTGAGTACTTGTTAATGTTGATGAAGACAATGATGGAGTGGAAGGAATATTTGTTGATTGTAATGTTGATGTTATTGAATTGGATGTTGTAGCAGATGTTTGAGTTGTAGGAATATTGGTGGATATTGATAATGTTGACGTTGTACTACTTGGTAAAATCGATGATGATGCTGTTGTTGGATTATTTGTTGAAGAGGCTGTTTGAGATGTAGGATTTATTGTCGTGATTGATGAAGTTGATGATGATACTGTTGGTGTTGTAGATGAAATTGATGATGGTGTTTGAGTACTTGTTAATGTTGATGAAGACAATGATGGAGTGGAAGGAATATTTGTTGATTGTAATGTTGATGTTATTGAATTGGATGTTGTAGCAGATGTTTGAGTTGTAGGAATATTGGTGGATATTGATAATGTTGACGTTGTACTACTTGGTAAAATCGATGATGATGCTGTTGTTGGATTATTTGTTGAAGAGGCTGTTTGAGATGTAGGATTTATTGTCGTGATTGATGAAGTTGATGATGATACTGTTGGTGTTGTAGATGAAATTGATGATGGTGTTTGAGTACTTGTTAATGTTGATGAAGACAATGATGGAGTGGAAGGAATATTTGTTGATTGTAATGTTGATGTTATTGAATTGGATGTTGTAGCAGATGTTTGAGTTGTAGGAATATTGGTGGATATTGATAATGTTGACGTTGTACTACTTGGTAAAATCGATGATGATGCTGTTGTTGGATTATTTGTTGAAGAGGCTGTTTGAGATGTAGGATTTATTGTCGTGATTGATGAAGTTGATGATGATACTGTTGGTGTTGTAGATGAAATTGATGATGGTGTTTGAGTACTTGTTAATGTTGATGAAGACAATGATGGAGTGGAAGGAATATTTGTTGATTGTAATGTTGATGTTATTGAATTGGATGTTGTAGCAGATGTTTGAGTTGTAGGAATATTGGTGGATATTGATAATGTTGACGTTGTACTACTTGGTAAAATCGATGATGATGCTGTTGTTGGATTATTTGTTGAAGAGGCTGTTTGAGATGTAGGATTTATTGTCGTGATTGATGAAGTTGATGATGATACTGTTGGTGTTGTAGATGAAATTGATGATGGTGTTTGAGTACTTGTTAATGTTGATGAAGACAATGATGGAGTGGAAGGAATATTTGTTGATTGTAATGTTGATGTTATTGAATTGGATGTTGTAGCAGATGTTTGAGTTGTAGGAATATTGGTGGATATTGATAATGTTGACGTTGTACTACTTGGTAAAATCGATGATGATGCTGTTGTTGGATTATTTGTTGAAGAGGCTGTTTGAGATGTAGGATTTATTGTCGTGATTGATGAAGTTGATGATGATACTGTTGGTGTTGTAGATGAAATTGATGATGGTGTTTGAGTACTTGTTAATGTTGATGAAGACAATGATGGAGTGGAAGGAATATTTGTTGATTGTAATGTTGATGTTATTGAATTGGATGTTGTAGCAGATGTTTGAGTTGTAGGAATATTGGTGGATATTGATAATGTTGACGTTGTACTACTTGGTAAAATCGATGATGATGCTGTTGTTGGATTATTTGTTGAAGAGGCTGTTTGAGATGTAGGATTTATTGTCGTGATTGATGAAGTTGATGATGATACTGTTGGTGTTGTAGATGAAATTGATGATGGTGTTTGAGTACTTGTTAATGTTGATGAAGACAATGATGGAGTGGAAGGAATATTTGTTGATTGTAATGTTGATGTTATTGAATTGGATGTTGTAGCAGATGTTTGAGTTGTAGGAATATTGGTGGATATTGATAATGTTGACGTTGTACTACTTGGTAAAATCGATGATGATGCTGTTGTTGGATTATTTGTTGAAGAGGCTGTTTGAGATGTAGGATTTATTGTCGTGATTGATGAAGTCGATGATGATGATACTGTTGGTGTTGTAGATGAAATTGATGATGGTGTTTGAGTACTTGTTAATGTTGATGAAGACAATGATGGAGTGGAAGGAATATTTGTTGATTGTAATGTTGATGTTATTGAATTGGATGTTGTAGCAGATGTTTGAGTTGTAGGAATATTGGTGGATATTGATAATGTTGACGTTGTACTACTTGGTAAAATCGATGATGATGCTGTTGTTGGATTATTTGTTGAAGAGGCTGTTTGAGATGTAGGATTTATTGTCGTGATTGATGAAGTCGATGATGATGATACTGTTGGTGTTGTAGATGAAATTGATGATGGTGTTTGAGTACTTGTTAATGTTGATGAAGACAATGATGGAGTGGAAGGAATTTGTTGATTGTAATGTTGATGTTATTGAATTGGATGTTGTAGCAGATGTTTGAGTTGTAGGAATATTGGTGGATATTGATAATGTTGACGTTGTACTACTTGGTAAAATCGATGATGATGCTGTTGTTGGATTTGTTGAAGAGGCTGTTTGAGATGTAGGATTTATTGTCGTGATTGATGAAGTCGATGATGATGATACTGTTGGTGTTGTAGATGAAATTGATGATGGTGTTTGAGTACTTGTTAATGTTGATGAAGACAATGATGGAGTGGAAGGAATATTTGTTGATTGTAATGTTGATGTTATTGAATTGGATGTTGTAGCAGATGTTTGAGTTGTAGGAATATTGGTGGATATTGATAATGTTGACGTTGTACTACTTGGTAAAATCGATGATGATGCTGTTGTTGGATTATTTGTTGAAGAGGCTGTTTGAGATGTAGGATTTATTGTCGTGATTGATGAAGTGATGATGATACTGTTGGTGTTGTAGATGAAATTGATGATGGTGTTTGAGTACTTGTTAATGTTGATGAAGACAATGATGGAGTGGAAGGAATATTTGTTGATTGTAATGTTGATGTTATTGAATTGGATGTTGTAGCAGATGTTTGAGTTGTAGGAATATTGGTGGATATTGATAATGTTGACGTTGTACTACTTGGTAAAATCGATGATGATGCTGTTGTTGGATTATTTGTTGAAGAGGCTGTTTGAGATGTAGGATTTATTGTCGTGATTGATGAAGTCGATGATGATGATACTGTTGGTGTTGTAGATGAAATTGATGATGTGTTTGAGTACTTGTTAATGTTGATGAAGACAATGATGGAGTGGAAGGAATATTTGTTGATTGTAATGTTGATGTTATTGAATTGGATGTTGTAGCAGATGTTTGAGTTGTAGGAATATTGGTGGATATTGATAATGTTGACGTTGTACTACTTGGTAAAATCGATGATGATGCTGTTGTTGGATTATTTGTTGAAGAGGCTGTTTGAGATGTAGGATTTATTGTCGTGATTGATGAAGTTGATGATGATACTGTTGGTGTTGTAGATGAAATTGATGATGTGTTTTGAGTACTTGTTAATGTTGATGAAGACAATGATGGAGTGGAAGGAATATTTGTTGATTGTAATGTTGATGTTATTGAATTGGATGTTGTAGCAGATGTTTGAGTTGTAGGAATATTGGTGGATATTGATAATGTTGACGTTGTACTACTTGGTAAAATCGATGATGATGCTGTTGTTGGATTATTTGTTGAAGAGGCTGTTTGAGATGTAGGATTTATTGTCGTGATTGATGAAGTCGATGATGATGATACTGTTGGTGTTGTAGATGAAATTGATGATGGTGTTTGAGTACTTGTTAATGTTGATGAAGACAATGATGGAGTGGAAGGAATATTTGTTGATTGTAATGTTGATGTTATTGAATTGGATGTTGTAGCAGATGTTTGAGTTGTAGGAATATTGGTGGATATTGATAATGTTGACGTTGTACTACTTGGTAAAATCGATGATGATGCTGTTGTTGGATTATTTGTTGAAGAGGCTGTTTGAGATGTAGGATTTATTGTCGTGATTGATGAAGTCGATGATGATGATACTGTTGGTGTTGTAGATGAAATTGATGATGGTGTTTGAGTACTTGTTAATGTTGATGAAGACAATGATGGAGTGGAAGGAATATTTGTTGATTGTAATGTTGATGTTATTGAATTGGATGTTGTAGCAGATGTTTGAGTTGTAGGAATATTGGTGGATATTGATAATGTTGACGTTGTACTACTTGGTAAAATCGATGATGATGCTGTTGTTGGATTATTTGTTGAAGAGGCTGTTTGAGATGTAGGATTTATTGTCGTGATTGATGAAGTCGATGATGATGATACTGTTGGTGTTGTAGATGAAATTGATGATGGTGTTTGAGTACTTGTTAATGTTGATGAAGACAATGATGGAGTGGAAGGAATATTTGTTGATTGTAATGTTGATGTTATTGAATTGGATGTTGTAGCAGATGTTTGAGTTGTAGGAATATTGGTGGATATTGATAATGTTGACGTTGTACTACTTGGTAAAATCGATGATGATGCTGTTGTTGGATTATTTGTTGAAGAGGCTGTTTGAGATGTAGGATTTATTGTCGTGATTGATGAAGTCGATGATGATGATACTGTTGGTGTTGTAGATGAAATTGATGATGGTGTTTGAGTACTTGTTAATGTTGATGAAGACAATGATGGAGTGGAAGGAATATTTGTTGATTGTAATGTTGATGTTATTGAATTGGATGTTGTAGCAGATGTTTGAGTTGTAGGAATATTGGTGGATATTGATAATGTTGACGTTGTACTACTTGGTAAAATCGATGATGATGCTGTTGTTGGATTATTTGTTGAAGAGGCTGTTTGAGATGTAGGATTTATTGTCGTGATTGATGAAGTCGATGATGATGATACTGTGGTGGTTGTAGATGAAATTGATGATGGTGTTTGAGTACTTGTTAATGTTGATGAAGACAATGATGGAGTGGAAGGAATATTTGTTGATTGTAATGTTGATGTTATTGAATTGGATGTTGTAGCAGATGTTTGAGTTGTAGGAATATTGGTGGATATTGATAATGTTGACGTTGTACTACTTGGTAAAATCGATGATGATGCTGTTGTTGGATTATTTGTTGAAGAGGCTGTTTGAGATGTAGGATTTATTGTCGTGATTGATGAAGTCGATGATGATGATACTGTTGGTGTTGTAGATGAAATTGATGATGGTGTTTGAGTACTTGTTAATGTTGATGAAGACAATGATGGAGTGGAAGGAATATTTGTTGTAATGTTGATGTTATTGAATTGGATGTTGTAGCAGATGTTTGAGTTGTAGGAATATTGGTGGATATTGATAATGTTGACGTTGTACTACTTGGTAAAATCGATGATGATGCTGTTGTTGGATTATTGTTGAAGAGGCTGTTTGAGATGTAGGATTTATTGTCGTGATTGATGAAGTTGATGATGATACTGTTGGTGTTGTAGATGAAATTGATGATGGTGTTTGAGTACTTGTTAATGTTGATGAAGACAATGATGGAGTGGAAGGAATATTTGTTGATTGTAATGTTGATGTTATTGAATTGGATGTTGTAGCAGATGTTTGAGTTGTAGGAATATTGGTGGATATTGATAATGTTGACGTTGTACTACTTGGTAAAATCGATGATGCTGTTGTTGGATTATTTGTTGAAGAGGCTGTTTGAGATGTAGGATTTATTGTCGTGATTGATGAAGTTGATGATGATGATACTGTTGGTGTTGTAGATGAAATTGATGATGGTGTTTGAGTACTTGTTAATGTTGATGAAGACAATGATGGAGTGGAAGGAATATTTGTTGATTGTAATGTTGATGTTATTGAATTGGATGTTGTAGCAGATGTTTGAGTTGTAGGAATATTGGTGGATATTGATAATGTTGACGTTGTACTACTTGGTAAAATCGATGATGATGCTGTTGTTGGATTATTTGTTGAAGAGGCTGTTTGAGATGTAGGATTTATTGTCGTGATTGATGAAGTCGATGATGATGATACTGTTGGTGTTGTAGATGAAATTGATGATGGTGTTTGAGTACTTGTTAATGTTGATGAAGACAATGATGGAGTGGAAGGAATATTTGTTGATTGTAATGTTGATGTTATTGAATTGGATGTTGTAGCAGATGTTTGAGTTGTAGGAATATTGGTGGATATTGATAATGTTGACGTTGTACTACTTGGTAAAATCGATGATGATGCTGTTGTTGGATTATTTGTTGAAGAGGCTGTTTGAGATGTAGGATTTATTGTCGTGATTGATGAAGTCGATGATGATACTGTTGGTGTTGTAGATGAAATTGATGATGGTGTTTGAGTACTTGTTAATGTTGATGAAGACAATGATGGGAGTGGAAGGAATATTTGTTGATGTAATGTTGATGTTATTGA
>JACMZG010000066.1:0-22500 GCA_018340805.1 Microvelia longipes
TTCAGTTTAATAGCGCTTTTAAGGACAATATATGATTAAAGAGAACGATTACAAATGTATTGATATCCCTTAAATTCAGTTTTAATAACGCTTTTATAGGACAATATATGTTAAGAGAACGATTAACAATTATTGATAACCCTTAAATTCAGTTAAATAGCGCTTTTAAGGACAATATATGATTAAAGAGAACGATTTAACCAAGTGTATTGATAACCTTAAATTCAGTTTAATAGCCCTTTTAAGGACAATTATATGATTAAAGAGAACGATTAACAAATGTATTGATATCCCTTAAATTCAGTTTAATAGCCTTTTAAGGACAATATATGATTAAAGAGAACGATTAACAAATGTATTGATAACCTTAAATTCAGTTTAATAGCCCTTTTAAGGACAATATATGATTAAAGAGAACGATTACAAACGTATTGATAACCCTTAAATTCAGTTTAATAGCGCTTTTAAGGACAATATGATTAAAGAGAACGATTAACAAACGTATTGATACCCTTAATTCAGTTTAATAGCCCTTTTAAGGACAATATATGATTAAAGAGAACGATTAACAAATGTATTGATAACCTTAAATTCAGTTTAATAGCCCTTTTAAGGACAATATATGATTAAAGAGAACGATTAACAAACGTATTGATAACCCTTAAATTCAGTTTAATAGCCCTTTTAAAGGACAATATATGATTAAAGAGAACGATTAACAAACGTATTGATAACCCTTAAAGTTCAGTTTAATAGCGCTTTTAAAGGACAATATATGATAAAGAGAACGATTAACAAACGTATTGATATCCCTTAAAGTCAGGTTTTAATAGCCCTTTTAAGGACAATATATGATTAAAGAGACGATTAACAAACGTATTGATACCCTTAATTCAGTTTAAGCCCTTTTAAGGACAATATATGATTAAAGAGAACGATTAACAAATGTATTGATAACCCTTAAATTCAGTTTAATAGCCCCTTTTAAGGACAATATATGATTAAAGAGAAGATTAACAAATGTATTGATAACCCTTAAATTCAGTTTAATAGCGCTTTTAAGGACAATATATGATTAAAGAGAACGATTAACAAACGTATTGATAACCCTTAAATTCAGGTTTAATAGCCTTTTAAGGACAATATATGATTAAAGAGAACGATAACAAACGTATTGATACCCTTAAATTCCAGTTAATAGCCTTTTAAGGACAATATATGATTAAAGAGAACGATAACAAATGTATTGAAATCCCTAAATTCAGTTTAATAGCCCTTTTAAGGACAATTATAGATTAAAGAGAACGATTAACAAACGTATTGATAACCCTTAAATTCAGGTTTAATAGCCCTTTTAAGGACAATATATGATTAAAGAGAACGATTAACAAATGTATTGATATCCCTTAAATTCAGTTTAATAGCCCTTTAAGGACAATATATGAATTAAAGAGAAACGATTAACAACGTATTGATAACCCTTAAATTCAGTTTATAGCTTTTTAAGGACAATATATGATTAAAGAGACGATTAACAAACGTATTGATAACCCCTTAAATTCAGTTTAATAGCCTTTTAAGGACAATATATGATTAAAGAGAACGATTAACAAACGTATTGATAACCCTTAAATTCAGTTTAATAGCCCTTTAAGGACAATATATGATTAAGAGAACGATTAACAAACGTATTGATAACCCTTAAATTCAGTTTAATAGCCTTTTAAGGACCCTTATTATAGTTTAATAGCCCTTAAGGACAATATATGATTAAAGAGAACGATTAACAAACGTATTGATAACCCTTAAATCAGTTTAATAGCCCTTTTAAAGGACAATATATGATTAAAGAGAACGTTAACAAATGTATTGGATATCCCTTAAATTCAGTTTAATAGCGCTTTTTAAGGACATATATGATTAAAGAGAACGATTACAAACGTATTGATAACCTTAAATTCAGTTTAATAGATCTTTTAAGGACAATATATGATTAAAGAGAACGATTAACAAACGTATTGATAACCCTTAAATTCAGTTAATAGCCCTTTTAAGGACAATATATGATTAAAGAGAACGATTAACAATGTATTGATAACCTTAAATTCAGTTTAATAGCCTTTTAAGGACAATTATGATTAAAGAGAACGATTAACAAACGTATTGATAACCCCTTAAATTCAGTTTAATAGCCCTTTTAAGGACATATATGATTAAAAGAGAACGATTAAACAAACGTATTGATAACCCTTAAATTCAGTTTAATAGCGCTTTTAAGGACAATATTGATTAAAGAGAACGATTAACAAACGTATTGATAACCCTTAATTCAGTTTAATAGATTTTTAAGGACAATATATGATTAAAGAGAACGATTAACAAACGTATTGATATCCCTTAAATTCAGTTTAATAGCGCTTTTAAGGACAATATATGATTAAAGAGAACGATTAACAAATGTATTGATAACCCTTAAATTCAGTTTAATAGCCCTTTTAAGGACAATATATGATTAAAGAGAACGATTAACAAACGTATTGATAACCCTTAAATTCAGTTTAATAGCGCTTTTAAGCCAATATATGATTAAAGAGAACGATTAACAAACGTATTGATAACCCTTAAATTCAGTTTAATAGCCCTTTTAAGGACAATATATGATAAAGAGACGATTAACAAACGTATTGATAACCCTTAAATTCAGTTAATAGCCTTTTAAGGACAATATATGATTAAAGAGAACGATTAACAAACGTATTGATACCCTTAAAGTCAGTTTAATAGCCCTTTTAAGGACAATATATGATTAAAGAGAACGATTAACAAACGTATTGATAACCCTTAAATTCAGGTTTAATAGCGCTTTTAAGGACAATATATGATTAAAGAGAACGATTACAAACGTAATTGATAACCTTAAATTCAGTTTAATAGCGCTTTTAAGGACAATATATGATTAAAGAGAACGATTAACAAACGTATTGATAACCTTAAATCAGTTTAATAGCCCTTTTAAGGACAATATATGAAAGAGAACGATTAACAACGTATTGATAACCTTAAATTCAGTTTAATAGCTTTTAAGGACAATTATGATTAAAGAGAACGATTAACAAACGTATTGATAACCCTTAAATTCAGTTTAATAGCGCTTTAGACAATATAATGATTAAAGAGAACGATTAACAAATGTATTGATATCCCTTTAAATTCAGTTTAATAGCGCTTTTAAGGACAATATATGATTAAAGAGAAACGATTAACAAACGTATTGATAACCTTAAAGTCAGTTTAATAGCGCTTTTAAGGACAATATATGATTAAAGAGACGATTAACAAATGTATTGATATCCTTTAAATTCAGTTTAATAGCCCTTTTAAGGACAATATATGATTAAAGAGAACGATTAACAAATGTATTGATATCCCTTAAATTCAGTTTAATAGCGTTTTAAGGACAATATATGATTAAGAGAACGATTAACAAATGTATTGATAACCCTTAAATTCAGTTTAATAGCCCTTTTAAGACAATATATGATTAAAGAGAACGATTAACAATGTATTGATATCCCTTAAATTCAGTTTAATAGCGCTTTTAAGGACAATATATGATTAAAGAGAACGATTAACAAACGTATTGATACCCTTAAATTCAGTTTAATAGCCCTTTTAAGGACAATATATGATTAAAGAGAACGATTAACAAATGTATTGATATCCCTTAAATTCAGTTTAATAGCCCTTTTAAGGACAATATATGATTAATGAGAACGATTAACAAATGTATTGATAACCCTTAAATTCAGTTTAATAGCCTTTTAAGGACAATATATGATTAAAGAGAACGATTACAATGTATTGATACCTTAAATTCAGTTTAATAGCCCTTTTTAAGGACAATATATGATTAAGAGAACGATTAACAAACGTATTATAACCCTTAAATTCAGTTTAATAGCCCTTTTAAGGACAAATATGATAAGAGAACGATTAACAAACGTATTGATAACCCTTAAATTCAGTTTAATAGCCTTTTAAGGACAATATATATTAAAGAGAAACGATTAACAAACGTATTGATAACCCTTAAATCAGTTTAATAGCGCTTTTAAGGACAATATTGATTAAGAGAACGAAGTATTGATATAAATTCAGTTTAATAGCGCTTTTAAGGACAATATATGATTAAAGAGAACGATTAACAAACGTATTGATAACCCTTAAATTCAGTTTAATAGCCTTTTAGGACAATATATGATTAAAGAGAACGATTGTATTGATATCCTTAAAGTCAGTTTAATAGCCTTTTAAGGACAATATATGATTAAGAGAACGATTAACAAACGTATTGATAACCCTTAATTCAGTTTAATAGCCCTTTAAGGACAATATATGATTAAAGAGAAACGATTAACAAATGTATTGATATCCCTTAAATTCAGTTTAATAGCCCTTTTAAGGACAATATATGATTAAAGATTAAGAGATACGTTTAATAGCGCACGATTAATATTGATAACCCTTAAATTCAGTTTAATAGCCTTTTAAGGACAATATATGAGAGAACGATTAACAAATTATTGATAACCTTAAATTCAGTTTAATAGCGCTTTTAAGGACAATATATGATTAAAGAGAACGATTAACAACGTATTGATAACCCTTAAATTCAGTTTAATAGCCCTTTTAAGGACAATATATGATTAAAGAGAACGATTAACAAATGTATTGATAACCCTTAAATTCAGTTTAATAGCCCTTTTAAGGACAATATGATTAAAGAGAACGATTAACAAAGTATTGATAACCCTTAAATTCAGTTAATAGCCCTTTTTAAGGACAATATATGATTAAAGGAACGATTAACAACGTATGATAACCTAAATCAGTTTAATAGCGCTTTTAAGGACAATATATGATTAAAGGAACGATTAACAAACGTATTGATAACCCTTAAATTCAGTTTTTAATAGCCCCTTTTAAGGACAATATATGATTAAAGAGAAGATTAACAAATGTATTGATATCCCTTAAAAGTCAGTTTAATAGCCCTTTTAAGGACAATATTGATTAATGAGAACGATTAACAAATGTATTGATAACCTTAAATTCAGTTTAATAGCCCTTTAAGGACAATATATGATTAAGAACGATTAACAATGTATTGATATCCTTAAATTCAGTTTAATAGCCCTTTTAAGGACAATATATGATTAAAGAGAACGATTAACAAACGTATTGATAACCCTTAATTCAGTTTAATAGGCTTTTAAGGACAATATATGATTAAAGAGAACGATTAACAAACGTATTGATAAACTTAAATTCAGTTTAATAGCTTTTAAGGACAATATATGATTAAAGAGAACGATTAACAAACGTATTGATAACCCTTAAATTCAGTTTAATAGCCCTTTTAAGGACAATATATGATTAAAGAGAACGATTAACAAATGTATTGATATCCCTTAAATTCAGTTTAATAGCGCTTTTAAGGACAATATATGATTAAAGAGAACGATTAACAAACGTATTGATAACCCTTAAATTCAGTTTAATAGCCCTTTTAAGGACAATATATGATTAAAGAGAACGATTAACAAATGCATAGATTTTCAATAACATGTACAGGAAACACCAGAAGAAAGTAAAAAAGCAAGTACCTAACTAACTTTTAAACAGACTATTTAAAAACATTCGACACAGATAGATCTCAACTTGACGGTTAATAATGTAGAAAGGGTTGATAGTGGGGTCGTGCCTTATCAGTCTCGTCTCATGACCGTGTGTTATTACTCTTACACTAGAGAGAAATTGTCTAAAAAGCAATTTTACACTTACACAGTTATTATATTAAGCATACGGTACATAACCTTTGTTTCAATTAAGTAAAATCTTCAGGAATCAATACAAAGCATCTTTGAAGTTGTATAAATAAATGTAATAAATACGGATAATTTTCTTTACAACTTACAATCGTAAGTTGACTTGATTAAATCGATCGTAAGTGACGAGTGACTTGAAAAAAATAGACTCGTCATCCTTTGATCGTTTGAAGCGAATCCGCTTCACTCGTGTGTGTGTGTGTGTGTGTGTGTGTGTGTGTAAACGTAAAAAACGCACATAGCAAAGTCGGCAGTTGTTCCAGACTAGTTTCCAAAACTGCCTTTGTCTTTTACCATTCATCAATAAGTCAAGTTTCACACAGGCCGACGCCGATTTAAAGCGTCGGCTCTGGGGGCCGCTTCGCGCCCACACGGTTGTTGTCCTATATCATTTTGTCATATCATAATACATGATAAAGTAGCAATTTTATAGTAAAGTAGCATACTCCCACGATATTAGCAAATTTTCAAATGTATTAGCCAAAAAAAACATGATTCGTTTACATTATGTTACAAACTTAAAATAATACTATATATAGAAGGAGCACAGGACCGTAAACACAATGTAATTCCACTGATAACACGAAAGCCGGTTGACTGGTGCAACTAAGTAATGCTGCCAACTGACAACAAAACATTATTTTAAATATGTGTCATAAATATCTATTAATGAAGAAAGATCGTAAAGAACAAATACAATAACTTAAAACACCTGCTGAGTATTTAATAAAACTGGTCTTAGATGGCAAAAGGGTGGCGGAATACAAGAATCTACATTTAGTTGACGAGGACTACTTTTAATATAATTTTAATTAAAAACGTTGAGATACAATTTAAAATGCTTAAAATATTGTAATGCACCGATATTTATATTAGTATTTTATGAATAATCAATCAATAATTAATAACAGAACATTCAGCAACATTCAGCAACCGGAAGTATTGCCAACTTTTTTTTGAGAAAATTGTATATTGTAAGGGTGGCAGCATTACTTAATTGCACTAGTGAACCGGCTTTCGTGTTATCAGTAGTGCTCCTTCTATATATAGTATTATTCTAAGGTTACACATAATGTATGTGTGTATACGTACACACAAATCTAGAACTAATGCTAATACATTTTAAACTTCAAATATGTGTGAACCGTATATATTAGTACACATTTTTATTTCAGCAACACAATCAATATGCCGACAGTATACATGAGGAAAAGTAAAACCCTATAATTTATAATGTGACTCAAAAACCCAGGTTAATGATGTCAAAAACTGGTTGTCAGTTACAGAAAAGTGTCAGATTTTTGTCGTGGTTACAGCTTTTCTATTAGTACGTTCACACACACTTTAGATCCGCGTATCGTATAGAGATGGAATCTAAATGGATCCCCCGATACGCTGTCTTTTTGTGTGTGTACCTTTAGAGACGATCATATTTAACGGATAACCTTCCCGTCGAACTTTTATTTCACTTTATTTCACTTCTATATAACCGTTTTTGATAAAATAACTTTTGGAATATTATTTTTTTTAGTGTAACTTTATTACTACGCAAAGAAATCACAATTTAATTAAATATATTTTTGTTTTAAACTTCCTTATAACCAAAAGTGAAGGTTCACTATACAAGACCCCATGTTTTGGCGGGATCAGTTATCACTCGATCGACTAAACAAATACGCTGCAAGAACCGTGAAGTTAGTTGACCGTATTGTGTACGTATTCTATACGACCCGCGGATCTAGAGTGTGTGTGAACGTACTATATGTTTCTAGAGCATTAGCTAAAATAACCCTCTACAGGTGTGTGAAACAACGGAATCTCGAAAACGTATTAATCCTTGACTTTTTTTGCTATAACTTTTCGCTTAGAACAGGTATCACTTTTATTTTTTTATCGATTTTCTACTGAATAAAATAGACGATGGAATGGTTGGCATGGCGGAAATCGAAATGGGGAGTGACAGAAATCCGTTTTTGTTTATTTAACCAATTTTTAATCACTACATTATTGTTGTCAAAGATGATTTTCTTAAATAAAGGCATACAAATAAATGCTAACATTGAAACGAGACTAAACAAATATATTTCTAAAATTATAACAAAGGTTCTCTTTGTTAACCATGTTAGACAATAAATTAATGTATAATCTTCGAATTATTTATTTTAACTAATTCATGCGGACTACCTTTTATCTTTAGCATAAAAAATATTTAGAATTTAAACTTAAAACAGTTTAATACACTCGTATATTTGAAAAACTTAATTCATTATACACGCAGATTAGAAACCATTTTTTTAAAAAAAGTGAATTATTTTCGCAATATAATTATGCGAAAGACACATAAGAATGTAACAAACACCTCAGCTACAACTCGAAATTGTTCTATCAATCGACATATGTCATTTTTAATAAGCGTCGAGGTAATCTTATACGCCTAACACTGTTTCGCTACGAACTCATCAGGCCGTCGACACAGCCTGGTATTTAGCTGTTTCTCGCCCAATTGTAATGCGTTAACTATTTATTAAGCGAGTAATTAACACATTTAATTAGTTCCTCCATTGTTTTATCTTACGGTAGTATCAGTTGTTCTGTGTCATCTATTCATTAAGCGAGTAATTAACACATTTACTTCGTTTCTCTATTGTTTTATCTTGCGGTAGTATCAGTTGTTCTGTGTTAACTATTCATTAAGCGAGTAATTAACACATATACTTAGTTCCTCCACTGTTTTATCTTGCGGTAGTATCAGCTGGTCTGTAAAAACTATTCATTGAGCGAGTAATTAACACATTTACTTCGTTTCTCTATTGTTTTATTTTGCGGTAGTATCAGTTGTTCTGCGTTAAC
The DNA here is from genome assembly GCA_018340805.1 of Microvelia longipes. Classification (NCBI taxonomy): domain Eukaryota; kingdom Metazoa; phylum Arthropoda; class Insecta; order Hemiptera; family Veliidae; genus Microvelia; species Microvelia longipes. Next base: position 8,739 of record JACMZG010000066.1, read on the forward strand.
TATTCATTAAGCGAGTAATTAACACATATACTTAGTTCCTCCACTGTTTTATCTTGCGGTAGTATCAGCTGGTCTGTAAAAACTATTCATTGAGCGAGTAATTAACACATTTACTTCGTTTCTCTATTGTTTTATTTTGCGGTAGTATCAGTTGTTCTGTGTTAACTATTCATTAAGCGAGTAATTAACACATATACTTAGTTCCTCCACTGTTTTATCTTGCGGTAGTATCAGCTGGTCTGTAAAAACTATTCATTGAGCGAGTAATTAACACATTTACTTCGTTTCTCTATTGTTTTATTTTGCGGTAGTATCAGTTGTTCTGTGTTAACTATTCATTAAGCGAGTAATTAACACATATACTTAGTTCCTCCACTGTTTTATCTTGCGGTAGTATCAGCTGGTCTGTAAAAACTATTCATTGAGCGAGTAATTAACACATTTACTTCGTTTTATATTGTTTTATTTTGCGGTAGTATCAGTTGTTCTGTGTTATCTATTCATTGAGCGAGTAATTAACACATATACTTAGTTCCTCCACTGTTTTATCTTGCGGTAGTATCAGCTGGTCTGTAAAAACTATTCATTGAGCGAGTAATTAACACTCTCAATAAATTTTAATTACTTAGCTGTCCTGCAGTAGTATTAGTTGTTCAGTGTTAACTATTATCTATTCACTTGTTTTGTAGTTAACACATTGACTTAGTTCACTATTGTTTTGGTAATATTAGATAATATGGCTGATTATGGTACAACGTTTTGTCAGGATTTTCAATATTTTTTTTTCTATTGTGATCATTATAATGTTGTATTATGCTAGTTAAGAGGCAGAAAATGCCTTAACTTGTCGAGCCAATAGAATTTAATAAATAAATTATGTTCTTTAAATATCTTTTTATAATAAAAAAATGAAACCGATATGTTTTAGAGTTTACACAAAACTTTTGTAACATACCTTTGATACAAGGTGAGAAAGAGTTAAAAATTTGTTTCCAGACAAAGTAGAAGAGGACAAATAAAGACAACAAAAATTTGGCACTAGTAGTTAAACATTAGATTATTTACAGCAAGGGTTCATTGTTCCCAAGATTCTGGACAAGAATAGCAACCCGGTGCCAATAAATGTCCTATTGGAGCGTCAATCTACATGTTGGACTGAAGAATGAACTCTCTAACAAAATTGACAAGGGAAATGAAATCAACAAGTGGTTATTTTACAGAGGTATAAAATTACAAGAATTTTAACAAGCAGAGCAGAGACTAATAACTAATAAACATGCCAGAGGTTTACCATTTTCGAGGTCGAAAGAAGGGTTCCATAAGATTAAAAATTTCTCCCAATATTTCATGATTATTATAGTTATATCATTTTGATACTACCGAGCTTTGCGAAACATGAATAGTTGACACAATATAATTGTGCGAGAGACACCAAGGAAATGTAACAAGCAAAATGCAATGCTACAACTGGGAACTGTTCTATCATTCGACATTCGTCATATATTCGGTAAGTACTTCACATTATATTCTTCGGAATTAATTGAAGGTCAGAGTGAGTTCAGGCTCTGTCGGGGCCCTGATGAGTTAGACGTAACGAAACAGAGTGGGACATGACATTATGTCGAGCCATCAAGTATGACGAATGTCGAATGATGGAACAGTTCCCAGATGTAGAATTGCATTTTGCTTGTTACATTTCCTTGGTGTCTCTCGCACAATTATATAGTGTCAACTATTATAGTTCTTCATACAAACTTATTTTTGTCAAGGGTTATCATGGTGCTGATATACATACACAAATGCGAGCGGATCGAGTCCTAGAATGTTAAGTTATACTAGAATTATTTTCCCTAAAATCAGTTATTGACAAACAAACACATATAGGCGAGCGAAGTGAGCCCTAGTATATAAGGTAAAATAATACTTTTATCCTGCAAAATTAGCTAGCAACAAACATACAAATGAAGGCGAGCGAAGCGAGCACTTATTATAATTTCTTTTTAGTATATGCTCCAAATTAGGTACTGATAAGTAAACACAGAAAGGCGAGGGAAGCGTGCTCTAGAATATTATGTTATATTTTATTTATCTTTTCCAAAAATTAGGTATCGACAAACAAAAACATATAGGCGATCCAAGCGAGCCGTAAAATATTAAGTAAAAGTATGATTCTATAGTATTAATATATGATGTTTATGAAAATATCTGAGGAACCCTTATAATGCTTGCAAAGCAAGCATTTAGACGGATTTTTTTATTAATTATAATAGAGTAAATATTTTGGACTGGTATGATATATTTAAATTTTTTGAAGACTGCAGTCCTTTATAAATAATATTAATTTATTTAATAACCCTCACAACATTAATACTAGTCTTCAAAAAATTTAAATTACATTAATTATAATAATTATTTAAGGTATAACAATGCATAGTTATCATTTAATAATAATAATATATCATTATTTATTTATAAAGACACCTCTAACTAGAAAGTAAATAAATACAATTCATCATCAATGTTATAACAACACGTAAACACATTTTTAATAAAAGAAAAATTTAAGTTGATACTTTTAACGCGTTACAGTATGAAACTAACTCTATTAACGTCACGCTATGGTGAACGACATGAAACACGACAAAGCAATGCATATGTTTACAGTCTCTGTTTATGTTTAGCTCACTATCGATATCACCAGCAATTCGGGTAACAAAAGACAAAATAAATAAAACTGAAAAGACCTTGTAAAAATGTTATTGGAGACAAAAAGGACTGTGAATTTATAGTCTAAGTGAGACCTAAAAAATGCTTCAAACCAATTCTTTCTGAAATTATATCTCAAAAAAATTATGAAGCATAAAAAGCATAGTCTGCCAATCTAGAGTGGAGCTCTTCATATTAATACGCTCGCTCAAAATGTAAGAAAATCGCATAAATTGCAGTTTTCTTGCAATAAGTGTTTCCCTGTAGGTCGTGTACAAAACAAGGAGAGAATATTTTTTTAAGCTGATACAATTTTCTATAAAACAAGTGTTTTTACGTCAAAACTGGATAACTATACAACTAAAGTTATGACATTTGTTAAATGGCCAAAAATACACAAAAAGGCAATTCGCTGAATTTGCATAAATTAACCTTTTTTTGGTGTTTTAGAAAGACCCATAACTTTGGTTGTAGTCATCCGAATTTAATGATCTAACACTCATTTTATAGAACATTTTATCACTTTAAAAATATTCTCTTCATATTTTGCGCACTATCTACAGGGAACCACTTATTTAAATAAAACTAAAATTAGTGCGATTTTAAAAAAAATTTGAGCATGCGATTTTATATGAAGGCACCACTCTGTATAGGCAGACTTTGTTTTTTCTTCATAATTTAAGGTATATTTTCAAAAAAATTTGGTTTGAAGTAGTGCGAAATGTCACATTTTTTTAGGACCGGCTCTTGGACTATTAGGCTAGAAGGTCACGAGAGTACAACATGGGTAAGAGGTCGAAATAATCTCGTGAATTTTGTAAAAAGACATCAAATTTTGAGTTGTCTTCGGTGAGAACAACAAGAGACTCGACAAAAATGACAATAAGGCGCGGTCGAATATCCACGGCCTTCTAGAACGTTGGATCACCAACAAACTTTTTTTCAAAATTTTCAGTAATTAGCCGGATTTGTGATAAATGAAGCCTATTTCCGTAATCTGCACCCTCTGTTGGTTAATTTCAAAGAGTATTTACATTCACTCAACGATTTATTTTTAATCTAACTTGGTACATACATAACTACTGTTAGACGTCAAAATTTTGTGTTATATTTTGACATGTCATATTTGTTAACATTGACGTCTAACAGTAGTTATGTATGTACCAAGTTAGATTAAAAATAAATCGTTGAGTGAATGTAAATACTCTTTGAAATTAACCAACAGAGGGTGCAGATTACGGAAATAGGCTTCATTTATCACAAATCCGGCTAATTACTGAAAATTTTGAAAAAAAAGTTATAAAAAAAGTTTGTTGGTGATCCAACGTTCTAGAAGGCCGTGGATATTCGACTGCGCCTTATGCTCAATTCATTATTTACATGCCTTGAGGGTTGGCCCAAGGCAAGAATATAAGTTGTAATATTCTTATTTATTAAAGTCCTTCTTAACATCACCCAAGGCAAAAAACAAGAGATCCTTGGCCTATTAGTAGGCCACTTAACAAGAAACCAAACAAGAGACCTTTTTCCACTTACAGGCTCCGCGGATTCAGTAAGTGGAAAATGGCACAGCCATGATATTAACGAATTTCCAAATGTATTAATAGAAAGCGTGATTTGCTAAGTTATACAAGTCAGACATTAAAATCGGAAATAATACTAAAGATGAAATTCGTACATGAATTCATACTTTACAATAACTCTTACGCATTTAAAAAATATCGATTTTTGTACCAAGATTTATGCCGATACGAAAAAGCGTTTGACAGTCATCATGTCAGAAACTTTATCGTAATCTCCAACTCGAATAAAAACTTTTTTTTACATCCGAGGTTAACTGTTTGGACAACATTAGTCTGTGGCAGTAACCACGTATCCATCTGCAGTATCAGTAGATCCTACCAACTAAGTGTAAAACACTTATATCTTAATAGATTTCTTCTAAATTCTTCTCAATTATAATAATTCCTTTATACTTTAAACGAAAACATCTATTTTTTTAATAGTTAAGAGATGATGTTAACACAGTGTTTTAACACGTCATGTTAGCTTCAGACAGCTCGCAAAGATAGCTATGCCCATCTTATACCATTAGGAGGTATGAAGCCTATCAAACAAAATTTTTAAAGATAATTCTTTGTTCTTATCACCAACCAATTATAAAAAAACAACTATATTATTATTATTATTTCTCTTTTGAAATATTTCTGAACTTAAAGGATAACGAGTAATAGGTTTATTATTGTATTATTGTTTCTGATAAGTGAAAAAAAAACATTAAAATAGCCTGCTGTAATTAATATTAAAAGAAAATATAATGGATTAAATTCATCAGTGGACATTAATTTTTAAACAGATCCCAAAATAAAAGTAAGAAAAAAATTATTAATGACGGCAAGATATTCTTTCTACAATAATAATACTGTACAAGTACAAGTCTGTTTTATTTTTAAAACATGTAAATTATAAATTAAAAGAAAACGGGTGAAAGCCATCAACATAATAAGCAGAAAGCGTCATTAACTCGGAATCCATTCATTGATGTCGCATTTTCAAAACTTTATAATTCTTCATCCTACACACCATCGCCGAAATCTTTTGGGAGACTTTGCTCAAGACTTATCACTCTTGAAGCAAAGAAAATATCACTGTTTGGGAAAATGAGATGGAAGTGAGTAATGGGAATACTCGTCGCCATGAAAACCTTCCTTTCTTAAACTTGATATAATCGAGTTTAAAAAGCTTTCAACCCTAATATAAAAAAAAAAATAAAGAAACTTTCATGACTAAAAAATGTTTGATAACTTTAATTAGCTTGTAAAAAAGAGGTTTTACTAACAAAAAAATTAATAAATTAATACATAGCAGCTGTGCAGCCAGGAATGATATAAGAAGTGCAGGCTTTTCAATGCTTATCTGGCTGCGGCTAGGTAGGAATTTACAATATAAATAGTGCTGTGTTGGTGAAATGTGCAAATATCCAGTTGATTCTTCTTTCAATAGTGAAGGCGCACGGTCTCAAATACATTAAGATCGAGAGCTTATTTCTCACAACAGTTAGGGGGCATGGGCTTGGATAAATAAAAATCTAGGGCATAATTTTTTTCACAATAATGGTGCATGGTCTTAACTACATCATGATCGGCTTACTTCTGACAACAGTAAGGATGCAAGTGCATGAATACATAAAGATCAAGGGCTTACTTCTGACAACAGTAAGGATGCAAGTGCATGAATACATCAAGATCAAGGGCTTACTTCTGACAACAGTAAGGATGCAAGTGCATGAATACATAAAGATCAAGGGCTTATTTCTGACAACAGTAAGGATGCAAGTGCATGAATACATAAAGATCAAGGGCTTACTTCTGACAACAGTAAGGATGCAAGTGCATGAATACATAAAAATCAAGGGCTTATTTCTGACAACAGTAAGGATGCAAGTGCATGAATACATAAAGATCAAGGGCTTACTTCTTACAACAGTAAGGATGCAAGTGCATGAATACATCAAGATCAAGGGCTTACTTCTGACAACAGTAAGGATGCAAGTGCATGAATACATAAAGATCAAGGGCTTATTCTGACAACAGTAAGGATGAAGTGCATGAATACATAAAGATCAAGGGCTTATTTGACAACAGTAAGGATGCAAGTGGCATGAATACATAAAGATCAAGGGCTTATTTCTGACAACAGTAAGGATGCAAGTGCATGAATACATAAAAATCACATCAAGTAATTTCAAGATTTCTGACAACAGTAAGGATGCAAGTGCATGAATACATAAAGATCAAGGGCTTACTTCTTTACAACAGTAAGGATGCAAGTGCATGAATACATCAAGATCAAGGGCTTACTTCTGACAACAGTAAGGATGCAAGTGCATGAATACATAAAGATCAAGGGCTTATTTCTGACAACAGTAAGGATGAAAGTGCATGAATACATAAAGATCAAGGGCTTACTTCTGACAACAGTAAGGATGCAAGTGCATGAATACATAAAAATCAAGGGCTTATTTCTGACAACAGTAAGGATGCAAGTGCATGAATACATAAAGATCAAGGGCTTACTTCTTACAACAGTAAGGGCGTAAGGTCCTAAATGTTAAAAAAGCAAATTATTATTATGTTTCTATGGTAACATATTTATTATTATTTGTACTATTTATGTCAAATTAAATTCATTCCTTGTTTGTAACTCGATTAAGTGTGTTATTATTTTATAGTTAATATTAAGTAAGATTAATATTCTAACAGGTTATGGGCCCAGCACTATCCAGGTAATATCCTAATTTCATTATTTAATCGTCTTTAAAAAAAACATAGAAAAATATGGACTTCAAGGATTCAATAAAGAAATTAAATAATTCGAACTATGCTACTTGGAGTTTTAGAGTAAAGTTACTATTAATAAAAGAGGAAGTGTGGGATGTAGTTAACCAAGAAAAATCTAAAGATGTTACAAGTACAGACTGGGACAGTAAAAATAACAAGGCCATGGCTATTATTGGTCTCATGGTTGACGATGATCAGTTAGTTCACATTAAGAAGCTAAATTCTGCTAAAGAATGGTGGCATGCATTACGCAAATACCACGAGAGGTCTACCTTATCGAATAAAGTATCGACATTAAAAAATTTATGTCGTATCCAAATGAGCGATACAGAGGACATGCAATGTCATTTAAGTAAAATATTTAGCTTAGTCGAAAAGCTCAATAACATGGGTGAAGAATTAGGTGAAAAACTTGTTGTTGCTTTCATGTTATCGAGTTTGCCAGAGAGCTATGATACTATTGTGATGGCGCTTGAAACAAGGTCAGAAGCAGACTTGACAATAGATGTAGTTCAAGAGCGCCTGCTTCAAGAATTCATGAGAAGGAAAGAAAATAAAACAGAAGAACTATTAGCTATGAGGGTAAAATATACTAGCAACCCTAGAAACACAAAATTTTGTACATATTGTAAACGCAATTATCATATAAAAGACGAATGTTGGTTTTTATCTAAAAATAATAAATTTGACACTTCCAAAAATAATATTTCAAATAAACAAAAAATTGTAAACAAAGGAAGACGTCAAAATGAAAAAATTAAAAAAAATTACGATTCATCTGATAGTGAAAATAACCAGTCTAATGAAGCTTGTTTTGCGACTTCAAAAAGTGATCAGACAATATGGTATGTCGACTCAGCCGCTAGTATTCATATTGCATGCCAAGAATCAAGTTTTTATAAACTTAACAAAAACAAACGCGATACAATTTATTTAGCTGACGGGACAAAAATCATTTCTCGAGGAATAGGGAATATTTACATATATTTAGACCTAGGCCAAGGACGAAGTACAAGGTGCAAAGTAAAAAATGTTCGATACGTACCTGAAATTAAAGGCAACCTACTTTCTGTTCGGAAACTCGCTGAAAAAGGACATAAAGTTGTATTTGAAGACAATAACTGTAAAATTTTAAAAACAATAATATTCAGGGTATTGCTTATTTAGATAAAAACTTATATGTTTGCAACAAGCCAAAGTGGAATAAACAAATCCATGTTGACAAAAAAAGACAAAATACCTAACGTTCTCAATGTTCCTGAGAACGTTAGGAACAGACGTTTCAATAGTGAAGGCCTTGAACCGGAAGAAGAAGTAGAAATATCATTGGTCAAAAGGCCAGTCTTAAAAGATAAAAATTTTAAAAATGATGAAGAACAAACTGATGAGGAACAAATTAATGAAGATCAAACTAACAAAGAAAAAAAATGATAAAGAAGATAATAAAAAAGGACAACCTGACGAGGAACATTATAATGAAGATCTAACTGATAATATGAGATGAAACTGATAAGATGAAGATGAAACTGATAAAGATGATACTGATAATGAAAATCACACTGACATCGATTTAATTGATGACCATTGTAAAATTACTGAATGTGAGGAACCTACTTCTTACTATAAAGTTAAAATTAAAAAAAAATAAAAATAAAAATTTAAAAAATAAATAAATAAAGATAAAAAAAATAAAATAAAATAAAATAAAAATAAATATTAAATTAAATTAAATTAAAAATAAAATAAAATAAAATAATAATTTGAGGAGGGGTGTTAAAAAAGCAAATTATTATTATGTTTCTATGGTAACATATTTATTATTATTTGTACTATTATGTCAAATTAAATTCATTCCTTGTTTGTAACTCGATTAAGTGTGTTATTATTTTATAGTTAATATTAAGTAAGATTAATATTCTAACACTAAATACATCAAGTTTGAGGGCGTAATTCTGATAAAAGTGAGGACGCAAGGTTTTAAATACATAAAGATCCAGGGCGTTTTTTTTCTCAAATATAATGGCGTATGGTCTTAACTACATTATAATAGAATCGAGGGCGAACTTCTTACAACAGTGAGGGCGCAAGGGCTTGAATACATCGTGATTACCCCAAGGCTAATCCGGGCCTGCTAATAAGTTTATAGGTATGGAAGCCCCTTTACAGACAACTTAATAAATAATTGACAAACTTTATTTTAAAATGTCTCTCCTCCATTATCATAACTATCCTAATTAAAATCAGATTTACCTTTTAAACCTTTCAATTCTAAACTCATCAGCGGAAATACAGTTTCTTAGCCAGTGACGTCACAATGAGTGTGGGATGCTAAGGGGTTTATCAAAAGGAACGTGGGTTGACTCTCATTTACAACCGTAATCGATGAAAGTATGTCGGTCATTAGTTCGAAAACGAAAAAATATTTAACAATTCTGTTCATTCATTACTTGATAAAAGGTAGAAACCCAATTCCATATTAAAATACAATTTAAAGATCTTTCATTGTTATTTATAGATAATTAAATAAAATAATAACATCCACATTTCGTAAACATTTTTAAATTAATTTTTAACCCAAGTCGCCCTTTCATTGAGCCCTAACGTCGCAAACCCTACATTCCACCCACTCAACCGCCAACAAACATAGCTTATAAACCGTTTAACTTTTAACACAATTAAACCAAATATTTAACTTTATTGATTGGGGTTAATTACCATAAACCTTTAAAGTAAAATGTATGCGAGTGAAAACGACACCATACTCGAAATTTATTCTTCATAAACGGTTATTAAGGTTTTCAGGTTATTTACCATGGGCTTTCCACTTTTTCGTCACTTAAAGTGGCCGACTTCGGACCGGTTTCATACGATTCATACGTGACGGTAATAAAATTCTACAGTGAAAAACAATGAATATGTAAAAAACCTTTTACATATTCAATTTTTCACCTAGAAAAGTGAGTGCTCTTAATTTTAGCCCCTAGTGCAACGCGTAAAAACAATTGTGTTTGTTCTTGTTAACTTTAAGCTCATTTTCATCACAATATTGCGATATGCTAAGCAGACCAGCAATATGCTAAGCATACTATTTCTTAAGCATAAAGCAACATTAATATTCTAAAAATAGTTTTAAGTTTTTCACCTTTTAAGCTAGGAGTATACTAAAGAGTACATAGTATATAGACTCCTAGGTTTCAATCCTTTAAATTGAAATCTAGTACAACAATAAAAAAAATAAAAATAAAATGCCCGTTTTAGGGCCTTTCGGCCATCAGGGTTTCACCCTGCGGGGAACCACACCTCAGGTGGGTTGCATCTACTACACTCTAAGAATTAATTAAAGTTGGCGAAATCTTATTAATAAATACTATTCATAAAATCTTAGAGCATAGCCCGGGCTGCGAACCCCGGACCTCCGGTGCCGAAATCGAACGCCTTTACGATCACGGCCACGGAGGCAGAGTACAACAATATCTGATATAAATAAGTTAAATAAAAGAGCAGCTAATCGCTCGATCTAGCATTAAAGATTTTAGTTACAATAAATTATTCAATTACATTATTTAAATAAAAGATTAGAGTGTATTACAATTATTATGATGTACCAAAGATAGATTAGCTGTACGGAAAATCCCTTTAGCGTAATTTTCTTAGAATAACGAGTAACTTTCTATTTCACAAAAGAAAAATTGTACTTATTGCTTAAATTAAACTCTTATTTTCTCCATCGCAAAACAGTTACTGGTTCATTATCTGGTCACTGTCACCTCAGCAAAAACCTCCATGCACCATCGGTACCAATAAGGATGACCCAGTGTGTGGGCTTTGTGAATCAGATAAATAAACTGCTTTGTGAATCAGAATAATAATAAACCCCAATGTGAAAAATTAATCAATACGCTAATGTATTGCATTTTAAATTAACTTATATGATGTTTCCAATTCACAGCAAAGCGATTTGGTTGGTAACAGACATAATTACGTCAAAATAAAAGGGTGATAAAATACATTTTTTAGCATCGGAAAACCAAGTTTTATAACGTTTTTATTCCAAGGCTTCCTTAATCATGAGTTTTAACGCTAATATATATATAATATATATATATTATATATATATATATATATATATATATATATATATTATATATATATATATATATATAATATATATATATTATATATATATATATATATATATATATATATATATATATATATATATATATTATATATATATATATATATATATATATATATATATATTATATATATATATATATATATATATATAATATAGTGGAAAATGAAAACAACTAAAATGCTCAGGACCAAACTTTAATCTTAGACTAGAAGGGTCATAAACTATGTCAGATCAAGGATCTTGAATAAAGGGGATGACGCATTAAGGAACTTTTCTGACCCCATGGAAGTTGTATGAGATAGAGAATTAGAAGCAAACTTACCCCTTCCCCTTGATTGTAATGAAAAAAGCTCCAAACGCAGGTTATGTAGCAAGGTTGTCGAGTTTGCTTCTCAACTTTCTTCTGTGCTTCTCGTGATTGTTACATTTGTGGTGCTTGTTAAGTCATTTGAGCTTATTTAATTTTAAATATTGGAATATACTTTGCCTCTTCAGAGAGTGATAATTTAAGCGTGTTTTGGTATAACCTTCTTAAGCAATAAACAATGGAAACCATTGTGACGTAAGTTTGCCTCTAAATTTTAAGACCTGCACTGTTTTTAAGAATTGTAAACATGCGCAGTTTGTACCAAGCATGTGCAGTTAGTTTTTGACGTGTGTTTCGTGTTGAATTCTCTTTATTTATTGGTTTTCGATGGGGTCACTTGTTTGTATGGCAAATCGACTTAGTGCGTCATCCCCTTTATTCAAGATCCTTGGTCATAGATCAGTGCTAAAATAACAGTAGGGAATTAGTGTAAAAAAAATCTTTTATTGAGCGCTTGAAGCTCGGAATATACTTAAGTGATCTTGACTAAACTTTTACTTTATACTACTCGCTAAGAGACTTAAAAGATGACCATTCATAGCTAATATAAATGGTCACTTTTTAAATGACCATTGTCAACTTATCGAAACAACTTATAGTACCAAGCAATCATAAAGCAAGGCTTGACAATCCCCGAATAGACCAGAACATCTTAAACAAAGAATTTTCTTGCTGTTAACAACTTCAATTTTCTGCAGTCCTCAAAGGAGAAATTAAAAAAATTGTTTTTTGATAAATAAACTATTTGCCGAGAGAAGCTCAGGTAAAACTTCTAGTTAATTGATAAGAGATACATATAAAATTAATAAAATCGTTAAAAGTCAATTTTTTCTCGTCGGAGCCTTTAATAAACATCGCCCTACATTGTTATCAAATGCTATCAAAAAACAGTGCTGCATTCTAATTCTAGCCAAGTTTGATTGGCGAATTACAATAAAAAATCATTCAAGCGATAAAGGAAAAACATGTATTTTAAAATAATGACTCTTTGCACTCGTTTTAAAAAAAGAAGTAGGTTTTATAAAACCAAAACGCGGTTAAAAAGAAGGATTTTCCAATATAACGAAGCAAGCAAGCGATGTAACTTAGCTTTAACAAACACACCACATCTGACAGCTAAGTGTAAAATTCAATAACTAAACTTTGTCCTCATATTGGATAAAAAGAAAGAGTACCACATATTAAATATGACAATATATTCAACATCAAACCAAAAATAAAACAAATTAAACATAGGAATACTCGACGAAACATGAAGGATCATAAATAAATTTAAAATTACTTAATATAGCTTTTGGCATTTTTGAAGTATTAAATTACATATATAAATACAAAGTTTGAAGATCTATTATTTGAGTAGAAACAGCAGACACTATCTATGAACAAAGGGAGACAAGTTTTACAATCAACTTTATTTCATATAACTTATATAATGGCTTTCTAATTTTATACGTCGCAGTATAGATATACACATAGTTTAAATTACCACTATATATAATAGATTATAAAATAAAATTTAAATCTAATTATAGATTTATACAAAAAAAACTTAATAGTAATAGAATGGAATTAGAGTTTTAATAATAAATTAATTGAAATATATGTTTTACTATAAACAAATTTTGGTAATCAATGGCATTGTATCTTGTACATCCCTGAGTAAAACTGACAAAAGCGTACCAACACACGTGAGCTGAAACATCACAGACGGCAATATACATCATGATCAATTACTAACAATGAAGGTATTGTATAATGGTTCAACTAGTTAAAAGCTAATAGGTTAAAAAGCTACAATGTTTATGAAAATGAGTTCATCTCCTGAGTAAGAGATAGTATCTATGATAATTAGAAAGCTTAGGTGGTATAACTAATTAAAAAAAAAAAAAAAAAATTGGAATAGGACACCTTGAAACTTGGCATAACTTTGTGATGCTTTACTCTTTAAGAAAGTCATAGAGGACAAAACCTTTAGAATCGTATTACTTTGGTCTCGCTGCTATCAAACTCAGAATAAGTTAGTGTAACATCTAGGGCGTAAAAATGTCAGAATGGCAACTCTTGGACGGTATAAACATTTGGATGTGCCGCGCTCGTCCTGGAATTTTATTATTACCCAATGCATAATGTAATAATTCTTTGATCTCGCTAAGTTTAACCTTAGAATATAAACATTACATACCACGTTATAATAGGCTTCGTATCGTA
>JACMZG010000066.1:27500-60066 GCA_018340805.1 Microvelia longipes
ATATATAAATAAACGATTTATTTATTTATTTATTTGTACAAAAATCAGTCTACCGCTGTAGTTGTGCTATTCTGAAAAGTATATTTATAAAGTCATTAACCCGCAATAACGACTCATCAAAAGTTTCAAAAGAATCATAAAACGCGGAAAAATAATGCGATACTATTGAAATTTGGCATGCATGTAGCCATGTATGAGACTAATATGTATGCTAATTTTCATTTTATAAGACTTTTATATGGTTTTTTTAATTGGAAAATAATCCAATTGAGTTAAAATGTATCCCGTACCTGATTTTTCCTTTATTTATACATTAAAATCAATTTATAATTCATTGAAATAATCATAATCATACTTTATTAATGACAACTACTAGGATTATAATATTAATAATAAGTAATATTACACTATGCTTTAAGTAAAGTCCATACAGAAATAGCTTAATCGTTCTGCTTCCCTTCTTTTGGTAGACACAATTTCCAAGGCACTTAGACCTCTTATGTGGCTCCATTGTGTCCTTATTTATAACTTATTTATACTATAAGTTCACTTTTTATAAGTTTAAAATTGACAGCCATGTGCCTTGATGTTTAGCTTGAATAGTATAAGAGAATGAAATCATCAAGTGAATTCAGTCTTCTTATAGTCTTCCAAGTTTCTATAAAAAATGGAAGTCGACTCAGCATGTTATATTGTCATTATAGTTTCCAACTAAATTTCTGTTGAGTATTGTTTAAAATTGGTTTTTAGGTAGCAAGGTTAAGAAACTAGTAACAAAAATAGCCTTCTTAACTGACAGGCAACATGACATTTTTGTAACCTCAAATATTATGCACTATTTGTGATACAAAGTTTACTCTATTCCAGGTCTTTTCTGATTCTAGTTGCTTTCTGTTTTCGTTATTTTTGACGTTATATCTGTCAATTAACCTTCAATTGTTTTGTCAATGTGACAAAATTTGATTAATTTAAGGGTGCGGCAAGTTACTAAAGACATTACTTCATAGAAAACCCTCTTTAAAAAGGGTTGTAAAGAGTTTTTTTTAATAAAATAATAAGAAGGTGGAAATCACATTATGTTTATCATTCATTTTTTGTAATTTATTTAATTTTTATATATTCATCAGAATTTAAGTGATAACGTTGGTTATTTTAACCAAGTGCTAGTTATATTACTGTCAATATTTTAGTTATACTACATAAATATATCTTGATCAAAGACAAACACGATATTATATAACAATTAGGTTAAATTAGAACTATCTTTCATGGACAATTTTTTTAAACCATGACACTTCACTTGTAATGTGACACAAATTACTTCTCTTAAACAAGTAATTTACTTAATCAAATTAAAAAGATATGATTAGAATCTCTTGGTATTGATATTTTGCTTTTAAAATTGAAAAAAGCCCTATTAAAAATCCTGCAAAACTTCGTAAATCCACATTTAGACATCCAAATGTAAATTAAGCAAGAAAATAAGTTATCGATTATAAAATTCCTTGTAAGTGAGATAATCTGGTTAAGTACTTACGAGATTTGATAATAAAAGAGATGAATCAAGATAGAATCCTTGATTTCTAACGACACTTGACGAAAAACACACGTTTTAACTTAGAGAACGAAATTTAGTGAAATTTACGCACTTTACTCTAAGAGCAAAACTTGGGATCACCACCCACAACGAAATTTTAAGAAATTTGACAGAAACGGAACTAAAATCCCGATAATAGAAAATTAAGCGCTTTCAACGAATTTTAAGCAAAACGCTGACGCAGTGATTGATAAAAATACAATATTTACAACACTGATTTTTATCAGCCAATATTTATTTCTAAAAAAAGATTTGCAATGCTTTTATCATTTGTTTTGTTTTAGAGCGTATTTTTCATGTAATTCAAGTTACTATTTGTTCTATATGTGTTTCCACAAGGTTTTAAATGGATTTTAATGAAGAAAAGAAAGCTGCATTTTTTCTTTTGCAAAAAGTCTGTAATGGTATTGTAAAAAATCCTTGTAAAGAGCACCCTAATGAGTTTAAAGATGTAACAAGAATAGTTGGTTGTAGAACTGTACAAGAACTTTTCGATTACGTTCTGTATCCTATAAAACTAAGGACTTATAACAATACTTCTTCTACGAGGTAAATGTCCAAACTTTACTTCTTTCAGAAATGACGATCATGCTATTAAGCTGTTGCGTGGAATAGAATCAACAAGTAAATTCATTCCCACTCGAGTTGCTAACAAACTAGGTTTTAAGTATGGCTGCTGATGTAGAGAATGAATGACAATTGTCAATAAATAATTACTTTGTTCAAACGCAAGGTTTTGCAGGGGGTTCAACCCCTCCAGCAGTTGTGTAAACATGATTGAACTCGGGTTTCAACCCTCAAGCTTATGTTTCACGGTGAATAATACAGTGTGAACAGTTAGGGTTGAACCCCCTGCCAAACCCTGCGTGTGAACAAAGTATATGTAAACAAATGACAACTTTGCTGACTGGGTACTTGAATCCTCTTAGTTGTTTTTTATGTTATTTGTAATTTATTATAAAATTGATTCACTTTACACAATTTCTTTTATATTTTCAAAAACATTGTATTTTTCGTTAATTAATATATTGATGTATAAGTTTATTTTTTAATAATTTATTTGCACAATTTTCTAGTGTGATTTGTTGTTTTGTTTGTTGGTACTTTTGATGAGCTCTAAGTTCGAAAGTTAGGTTTCTTAGTAAAAATATTTGTTGGTGCAAACTGTGCATTTATATCCTTACTAATTTCTTTTAGTTCCCCTAGGGCTTAGATGGAGCCTGTCTAGTTGTATAGAAGTAATTTTCTATGCTTATTGTGATCTGTTAATCTTCTATAATCAATTTTATGTGTTTCAGTGATGATACATCATGTATTTTGTTGGACTGCCTTTATCAAATCATCGAATGCGTGCAGTTGACTGATGAAGCTCAATTTTTTGACGTTTATTCAATTATATGTTTTACTCTTGTTGGAGGAAAGAATGAAAACTGTGGCATCAAAGGTAAATCCTTTTTTAGAATATATGAATGAGAAAAGACTTGATAATCTTTTAGTTATGTAAATTAGTTTGTAGTATATCTAGTAGTTTTGGGCGTCTGGGTTGTAGGAGATCTCTGGGCGATGATATTTCCCTGTTAATAATTCGTAGAGGGACATTGCTGCCAACTATGCCAAGATTAATTTGCTCTGGTTGATTTAATGTTTAGAGTTATAACTGATTTAATGCATTACCTTCTACAAATGAAACAAGGTATAACTAATGATGTTACTAAACTTTAAGAGATTATCATTTTGTTGGTCTATTAAAATTTTTATATCCTAATAAACAATTTAGGGCTAGTATAAGGGCATTGTCTGTCCTAGAATTTTTGTTTTCTCTTTTAAAAAATAAAATTAGAATAAAGGTAAAATGATAATTCGGGTCTGTGCCAGGCTGTCCAGGACCAAACTTTAAGAAAAAATTCAAGAGTCTAAAATATGAAAAAAAACCTAATGCTGTGAAAATGTGGTTCACTGTGCTCACCAATTATTACCTTGTCACGTTCTTCCACAAAATAAGCTATTTATATTAAATGTTATAAGCAAATTATAATTTACTATTAGAATTTGTGTTAGTCTCCAAGATTTTTAATGTCTCATTATAATACGACACACGGCTAAAAATCAATTGACAGCCGCGCAAAATCTCAATGCTTTCAACCCTCCTTTTTTATAAAAAAATCCCTTTTTTAAGTAACAAAAAAATTCTCTACTCTGGGCAACACTGAAAGTCAGGTTATGTTTTGAATTTTATTATTTGTTTTTATTTGATATCGTTTTTTTTATTTTAAAATTATTTAGTAACTTTTAAGTAGGAAATTTAAAGGAAATTTAAAGCAAAGTATTTAAACTGTTGACTTGAAAACCTGCAAGCTGGCTTACTTATGCTCATTTCCACTCACGATTATTATCTGGCATCAGAGAATGGGGAGCTGCCCCGAGTGCACACAATGTTTTTCTATTGCAAAAAAAGCGCATTAGAATTATTACAAAGTCTAAATATGATGCGCATTGTGCAAACTTTTCAAAGAAATAAGTTCTAACACTTTATTCAGCAACATTTTTTTCAGTTTTAGTATACATTAAAATAACACCAATGAATTAGATAATAAATAAAATCATGGTTTATTCCACTAGCTTTATACAAATATAATTTGCCATTCTCCAGACTTTAGTAAGTCAAGTCAATCTCCGATGGTGAATGGAATCAAATGTTTTTAATAAGTGCCTACTAAGTATTTTGTAGACCTTCCTATGGATTCCTTTAAAAGGTTATTAAAGAAATACTAATTGATAAAGCATATTACTGTGTCAATGACTTTTTAAATGACAGTATAGTGTATCCTGAAAATTGTAAACTGGTACCTTTTTACCTTAATAATATCTTACATAATTTTTATTTATTGTATTTTTTTACGTTTTAATTTATATTCATGAATTGACTATTGTGAGCCTTTTGATGTAAGGCAAACCACAAGCTTATAATAAATAAATAAAATAAATAATATTGTTGTATCTTATAAATTTACCTATTTACTTATTTATTTATTTATTTTTTTTGTTGTTGTGTTGCTTTAATTTGTTTGGGAAGTATGAATTAAGTAAAGTTAAAGTTGGTAATTACGTAATGCAATGGATCATAATAGTTTCTATGATAAAAAGTTAGAAAATTTAAAAAATCGTCAGCTATAATTACTTTTTTTCAAAAACAAACTGCTTTTTTGTGTGTCAAGACTATCATCTATTTAAAGACATGGCATTTTCAAAAACAAATGCTGACTTTTGGTAGACAGACCACAGACCTGAGCTGTCTCAACTAGCAAGAAATGCTTGAAGAATACATCAATGTCCATGCGTCAAATGTAGGCACTCAGATCATATTACAACTCTGCAATAATTGGATGAATTGAACAGATTGCAATGAAATGAAACTAACTCAAATATCAATATGCACAATGAGGGAAATAAATTGACGCGAGGTAACATATTTAAACCAGTGTTGCCTTTTTATGATTTTTATTTACGAAAAAGGTAATTTTTTTTTATACTGAGGTTGCATGAGGTGGAGGGGGAAAGAGCGTGGTCGGTCTGAACCAATAGAATTATTTCCCTCACAGATTTTTGGCGCGCTGTCAATTGATTTTAGCCCTTGAGTCGTATTATAGTGCCCCATCATCCATTAAATTATAATTTACTATTCTAGTATTACAGTATTCTGTAAGTTCCTGTTTTAATTAATTTGCCTATTATTAAAAATCTAACAAAATACTAAGCCCCCAAAAGTTGCTAATACATATTAAATATGAGAATTGGGTTGCGGAGTAGTTACCGTTATAATTTTTGGGTCGCAGTGCAAAGAGGTCAAGAAACTCTGATCTATAAGATCATGTATTATGCCAACTTTTTGAGCGAATGTCTAGAGTTCACTTCATTTTAATGTAAACCTTTTATTTTTGTAAAAAGTTATGAAATAAATTACTAACATATAATAAAAATTTTTTACAGAATGCTCAGAAGAGTTGAAATTGAAAGTTTTGAATTGCAGTAAAAACCTGTTTAATCATTCTGATAAAAAACTGCTTGATAATCTACTCAAAAAAGATGAATATTATTCAAAATTGTGTGTTTTAATATACAATTGTCTCCAGTTTGCCTCAAAGGAGAAAAGTATATCTCTAAGGTAAAATTTAAAGTATAAGTAATGAAAGGAACGAAGAAAAGAGTCTCTCCACAAAACAATAATTTATTCAAAGCGCTTTCAACCTAACATGAGGCCATCATCAGTGCCTGTACAAAGAAATAGAAACCATAAAAAATTAATCATAAATAGTCAATACCATTCAAATTCATATAAGTAATCTTTTTACTTCATCTTTATCTATTCATGTTTGATTAATGGCTTTATCAAATATATGAAAATCCTGTGGGGAGATGATTTTATTGGTACTAATAAAATCTGATGACTAATCAAATGTTTGAGTGTTTCAGACATATTAGTTTTGAGCCTTTTATGAAGACGCACCTTAAAGACATAAATCACAGATTGAGTTTTTTTATTACATCACAATTATGTGACAAATATTATTATTATTTAGTTATAATTTTAAAAAAATGTAAATATTGATACTAAAAAAACGTAATAAATTATATTGTATTGTATTGTATCATTTAAAGGCTACAAACTGTATATTTTATTTTTTTTAAATAATTTTATATAATTGCTAAATTTTTAAAAAAGTGTTGGAGCTTTAGAACTTCAAATTATCAATTTTTGTTTGTTTGTTCATTTGTTATTTTGTCTCCATTATTTAGCTATAGCCCTTTATTTGTTTTTATTTAAATTTAGTTTCTTTTTTTAATACTTCTAATATACCACTAATATAGTGGTTTATTAGTAAAAGAACCAACTATTACTTGTGAACTTGATACAAAAATCAATTTTTAGGTCTTGTTGTCCTAACCAGAAAATAATTTTATATGCCACCATTAACTGGCAATAATGACTCAGCAAATATTCATGAAACACGGATCTTTTTTATTGATTTCAGATCTGCCACGCTTGTTGTCTGATATAAGACCAACATATGTGCCAAGTTCCATCTTACAATCAACATTACTTCAATTTTTATCAAATGACTTGTATGTGTTAATTGAAATGAAATTTGGTACAAGTGTACCCCTTTACGTTAGAAATAAGTAAACTAAGCTCCCTTTCAATACATCAAGAATTTATTCAGGGATTTGTTGGACCATTAAAATCAAGTAGAATCGAGCAAGGTCAGTGTCTGGATGGGTGACCCCGTGGGAATAAAACTAATGTATTTACTATCGTAGGGCGAGCGACACAAGTCCGAAGACATGTTGCAGTATAAATTTGGCGATTTGTATATTCTGAGGACAAGTGAAGCGAGTTAGAAAAATGAAGATGTGTGTAGCGAATCCGATGTAGTGAGGAAAAGTTCTGAGGTACCCTGTACCAGTACGACTATCTGTGTTAACCAAAGAGACTAAAACTATTAGAGGGAGTACAGAACGCCTTTAACACAGTGATAAGGGGTCTGGAAGTGAGACAGTTTCTATAGGTGTCGTAACTGTACTTACCCCTACTATAATCTCCCTAGAGAGAGACTAGATACTCCCCCACCCCCCTCTACAACTCCTATTGTAGCATGCACTCTTTGTTATGCATGACATTTTTCAGTGATGCCACATTAAACCACTTTATTCTAAACTAACAATTAAAGAATACATGCAATAGATAATAATTAAAACTTATTTTAAATTTATTTTACTTGATTAAAAGAAAATAGTCAAAAAATAATGTAACATTTACGTGAATTGTAATTATTAGGAAAAAAAAAAAAATGACGTCACCAATGTACCGTTACGGCACCTAGCTACCCAAGGAATGATAAGAGCTGTTGTATCCTCCCTCTAATAGTTTTAGTCTCTTTGGTGTTAACAATGATCCTTAACCATATTTTGTTCATTTTTTCAGAGTATCAGCTCTTGAATGCTTACTAGTTATCTGCAGGCTTGACACTCTATCAATATCTAATAAAGCTGCTGTTAGCTTGGAATTAAGTAAATTTGTAAAGAAATGTTTACCTGGATTAATTACAGAATGCAGGGCCATTGTGTCACAAGGACATATTCAAAATCATCGTATTACCAAGGTAGTTTTTTATGCTACTGTACAAAACTTTGTCTAAAGCCTATGGACGCATGTGAACTATACTACTAAATTTGATACCTAAATAAAGGCAGCGATGTCATTTTGAATGCTAATCAACTGATGAATCTTATCACAACAAATATTAAGTTATAAAACACGGTCGATGTTAAGTATTATTTGATGTTCGAATCTGCCTGTCGTTTTATGTATTCCTTGGAACAAAATTGATGTTTGAATTTTATGGTATCAGGATTGTGCCACCCTCCTGAAGTGGTTCGTGCAGTGTGAATAACTGATAGGCTGAAGGCCCTGGAACCATCACTTATTTATTCTACTCATCGAGAAGAGTAACCAATTTTCAAAGAAGAAGTAAACAAGGATATGGTAAAAAGAGCGAGCAAGCTAGATCTATCCTTTCCCTTAAATTTTATGTAAACATATTTTGACACACTTTAAATTTGTTGCAGTAGTAAATTGTCTTTCTGTTTATTTTTTAGTTTGCATTAAAAGTATGGAGCAGAAGTATCTCTGTCGTGATGGCAGATTGTCATCACAGTCGGACCAATCAAATCTCAACTTTAGAAGACCTTGTTAAGAAAAGTAAAAATCAACCTATCAATACACACACACAAGACAAATACACTCTAGATCATTCCAAAAAATTGTTGCCAAAACATAATGATTTAACTTCTGATTGGATTTTGGCTGCTGCAGAAAGATTAACAAGTGCTACTCATGTCTTTACCAGTGTTAAACTTCACCCTCACCACCAAGTTAGAAAAGAATTGGTTTCCAGTATCATTCTTATTTTAAGTTATGCTCCATTGTAAGTTACATTTTATTTTATGATATTATTTATTGTAATTAATCAATCAAATCAAACCAAAGTTAGACAAGGGTTTAAGTTAGGACCTATTCTATTTTTAATTTACGATCTTCTCCAAGTAATGAGATACTAGTCGCAGCAGTCCTTTTGTTTGCTGATGATTAAGGTATAGTACTTTCTTCTAAATAATCAGATGTTTCACAACGACTTCTTAACTCAAATTAAAGTATTAATTGATTAATGTTACACACAAACACACACACAAATATATATATATATATGCATTTTTTTGTTATTAATTTTTTTTATGTTTACTTGTCTAAATTCATCATAAGGGTGACAGTGGGACAGTAAAAGTTTAATTACTGTCTAATAAATAAATATTAATTATTATTATTAATTGTATTATGTATGAATGTATAATCTATTATTTGGTTATACTCTTATTGTTATCAGCTTTTTACTTTCGACATCACTTTGTTCATTTTGATTTTCATTATTGTTCTGTCTTGATTATACCTGGTGTAAGTCATGTTCTTCAAATGATTCAATTTCAACCATTAATTTGTTTTATTGCTATTTTACTTATTATATATAGAACCCGCACTTCCTTAACAACTCAAGAAAGTATGCATTCTTATTACACTTGACAAACTGGTCAATATTTTGTTAAAAGCTATTGGTTAACAAAGACAGCTAAGTATAACTCATTTCAAACTAATCTTAAATAATACAATGTTCTGCCTCACAAAATTAGTAGTAATATTGGTTTAAAATCCGTTGTAATTAGTTAAAAATATCCATTACTTAACTTTACAATTACGAAACATTCAATTCAAAGCGTTAAACAGATGCCACATCAAATTAATGTGGGCATTTTACTTTTATCCTAAATTATTCAGAGGGACGATTTAACCTTCAAAATTAAATTTTATTTTATGTTAATTTAATTTAAGATTTATTTATTTAAAAAAGTAATTATTTAGGTATATGATTGTCTTCATTGTAATTTTATAAGCAGTTATTTTAATAAGTAAGACTTAAAATATATGTTCTTCTTTTTTCAGGAATATGAGCCCATCTCTTGGTAGTCTTTTAGATGCTTTGATTGTGTTAGCTGAAGATAATGATAAATCAATATCAAAAGCAAGTAATGAGGCTTTAGAAAAATTTAAAATTTCCTGGTCTATGGATAGAGGAATTTCTCTTTTAGAGGATGTAAAAGAATGTTTTTCTTTGCTTCTAAACCGATTGCCCAGAATTCTTCATGGCACCGGTATGTAGTTTCTAAATTAAACTTAATATTAAACAATGTAAAAATCCACAGTTGTGGGAAGGGGGAGATACAGTATTCTAACTCGCCCAGAATAAGCTGTTTTAGACGAGCCTGTTTACTTATTTATTACTTAAAGGAATACACTTCTACCAAATGTCTACTAAATTAAATTTATTTTTATTTTTACAATTTTAAAAAAACTTATATGTCATTTGATAAAAATTGAACTAATGCTGATAATAAAATGAAACATCATAAAACAATTATTTACGGGCTAGGAAGACTAGACCTAAAGACTGATTTTTGTACCAATTTTCACCTCTTTAACTTAAATACACTTGGAGATGATTACAGACAACTTTGTAAAATACATTTAGAAGGTTTTAAAAACACCTGAACCGGATAATTCAAGTAAAATCCCTGTTTCAGATTTCTTCACAAACACAATACCTTTTCTATACATCAATGGTATAAATGAGGAAACGTCAGATTTTTTCGCAAACACAATACCTTTTCTATACACCAATGGTATAAATGAGGAAACGTCAGATTTTTTCGCAAACCAATACCTTTTCTATACACCAATGGTATAAATGAGGAAACGTCAGATTTTTCACAAACACAATACCTTTTCTGTACACCAATGGGTATAAAATGAGGAAACGTCAGATTTTTTCGCAAACACAATACCTTTTCTATACACCAATGGTATAAATGAGGAAACGTCAGATTTTTCGCAAACACAATACCTTTCTAACACCAATGGTATAAATAGGAAACGTCAGATTTTTTCACAAACACAATACCTTTTCTGTACACCAATGGTATAAATGAGGAAACGTCAGATTTTTTCGCAAACACAATACCTTTTCTATACACCAATGGTATAAATGAGGAAACGTCAGATTTTTTCACAAACACAATACCTTTTCTGTACACCAATGGTATAAATGAGGAAACGTCAGATTTTTTCGCAAACACAATACCTATCCTATATACCAATGGTATAAATGAGGAAAAGTAATAATGAATATTTTGATTTTCAGATGACTGCATGAAGGAAAGTGATATGACTCTCCTATGCGGCTATATACAACTCCTTGGTAAAGACCATTTTACAGAATTTATTTCTTCGCATCATCTATTGGATAAACTTATCAATTGTATTTTAGAAGCTTGCAGTCTTGATACTTCTAATGTTTCGGTTGTTCAAGAATTAACTTTAAGAGGTATTTTAGCCTGTTTAGTTAAATTATTTAGTGTTAGTTTCCCTGAAAGCCTAGAATGGCTTTGTGGTATAGGCTTTAAATATGATTTCTTTTCTTTAAATATTTACTTTGTTTCTTGTCTTATAATTATATATACTGTCATTACAATATTGCTATCAATAACAAAAACAAGCATCAATTGTTAATAATGCACTTTTCTTAGTTGATGTCTTTATTAGCAATTAACGTTTATCCCTTATTGATGCTAGAATCAATAGTTTATTTAGCTTATGGATTATGTCTGTACTAGTTAAAAATGATCTAAGGTTCCTGTGCCAATTATGTTATTTTGATAGTTATTTATCAAAATCATATATGTGTTTCTCAAAAATTACTTTAAAGAAAAAAAATCAGGAGTCATCTAGGTTGCAGATTTGTAGGTTATATATTGGGTTGAGGAATAATTCATGAGCGTTTTTTCAAATTTAAAAATAAACGCAGAAATAAAATGCATCGGCAAAATGTTTTATGTTGTTTGAAAGAGAATGTTTTGCTCTACAAGATAGTGCGTTTTGATTTGTATTTTTTTTATTTTTGTGGATTTTCAGATCATTAAAATGGAATGTCAAGTGGACAAAACTGAACATTTTCGACACCATTTGCTTTTTGCATTTAATCGAGGTGTTAAGGCCGCTGAAGCTGTTCGTGAGATTTGTGCTTTGTATGGAGAAGGAGCAATGCCTGAAAGTATTGCCCGCCGTTGGTTTTCGTGCTTCAAAAATGGGAATTTTGACCTGAAGGACGGATCACACACCGGTCGACAAATCCACGTCAAACGACAAGCGCCGAGTTTCTGAACCTTGCCCATTGAGTGAAGGTGGTTCACCACAGTTTTTTTATCACAATCCATCAACTCCGCCAATTCTCTGGTCGTTTAACGTGGATTTCGGAAGAAGATGATTCAATCGCCTCTTCGTCGAACTCATCAGTCGACCGGTGTGTGATCCGTCCTTGAGGTCAAAATTCCCATTTTTTGAAGCGTGAAAACCAACGGCGGGCAATACTTTCAGGCATTGCTCCTTCTCCATACAAAGCACAAATCTCACGAACAGCTTCGGCGGCCTTAAACCTCGATTAAATGCAAAAAGCAAATGGTGTCGAAAGTGTTCAGTTTTGTCCACTTGACATTCCATTTTAATAATCTGAAAATACACAAAAATTAAAAAAAAAATACAAATCAAATTGCACTATCTTGTAGAGCAAAACATTCTCTTTCAAACAACATAAAACATTTTGCCGATGCATTTTATTTCTGCAATGCATTTTTAAAATTTGAAAAAACGCTCATGAATTACTCCTCAACCCAATATATATATATATATATAATTATATATATATATATATATATATATATATATATATATATAATATATATATTATATATATATATATATATATATATATATATAATTTTTTTTTTGACAAAACATGTATTTTTTGATAAATAACTATCAAAAATAACATAATTGGCACAGGAACCTTAGATCATTTTTAACTAGTACAGACACAATCCATAAGCTGAATGAACTATTTATTCTAGCATCAATAGGGGATAAAAGTTAGTTGCTAATAATGACATCAACTAAGAAATATATATATATATATTATAATATATATATATATATATATATATATAATATATATGATAGATTAGGTTTTTTAAAAATTTAATTTGATCAGCAATGATTCCTCATTGTTACTTGATAATAAGATGCAGATTTGATGCCAGTTTCAATATTGAAACAAAATGGTTTTATGAATTAGTTTATCTGTCCATTATTTGTCATGAAATATTACTATTATTATTTGAAAATTAAAATTAGCTGTAAATAAATAAAATTATATTTTTACTCTTTCTTTGTTCTAAAAGTTTTTATTTATTACAGATGTTGATACTGACTGGGGACATACAAGGTGGAGAAGTTATAAACTTTGTGATTCACCTCAACTGCAATATCGATTGGAGAGGGTTTTTCAAATTTTATCTACGATGCCAAATTTAATGGACTTAGCTTTTACTCTGTTAGAACGATTTAATGATTCTCCTGTTAAAAGAAATGAACTTATGTTAGTTATTAATGAAGTTGTTCTTTCATGTGAGTATTATTTCTTCAAACTTTGGTTTGATTTGATTGATTAATTACAATAAATAAAAAATAATATCCATTTATTTGCTTAATATACATTACAGATTTTTTTAAACAATAAAAGGGTATTACAATATTTAAATAATATGTTAAGTATTTAGTTTTATTAATATACATATATATACACATATATACTTACATACCCATACATATACATACATACCTATATATACATACATACATACATGTATGTATGTACATATCTATACATACACTACATATCTACATACATACACCCATTACATATGCTCATACACACACAATAAATAATATTATAATTACAATAAATAATATCATAAAATAAAATGTAACTTACAATGGAGCATAACTTAAAACTAGTAATGCGTTGCATCAAGAACTCACGTCAAAAGAATGCATAAAAAAAATTATTTATTTAAAGCCAGCGAAGATAGTCTATCAAAACATTCGGATGCTATACTATTTAAAAGTATAAAAGGCTCGCTTCGCTTGCTAGTTAAGGTATCTTTAACATTTTACATAGTATAAAAGGCTCGCTTCGCTCGCTAGATTGCTTATATTTATAATAATACAAAGTTAAAATAAAGGCTCGCTTCGCTCGCTAGATTGCGTAGATTTATAATAATACATAGAAAAAAAGGCTCGCTTCGCTCGAGATTGCGTAGATTTACAATAATACATAGTAAAAAAGGCTCGCTTTGCTCGCTAGAATGCTTATATTTGTAATAATACATAGAAAAAAAGTCTCGCTTTGCTCGGTAGATTACTTATATTTATAATAATACATAGTAAATAAGGCTCGCTTCGCTCGCTAGATTGCGTAGATTTTGTTAATGCCTAGCAAAAAAGGCTCGCTTCGCTCGCTAGAGTGTACATGTTTATAATAATGCATAGTAAAAAAGGGCTCGCTTCGCTCGTAGATTGCTATATAATAATAAAAAGTAAAAAAGGCTCGCTTCGCTCGCTAGAATGCTTATATTTATAATAATACATGTAAAAAAGGCTCGCTTCGCTCGCTAGATTGTGTAATTTTATAATTACATAGTAAAAAAGGCTCGCTTCGCTCGCTAGATTGCTATATTTTATAATAATACATAGTAAAAAAGGCTCGCTTCGCTCGCTAGATTGCTATATTTATAATAAAAAGTAAAAAAGCTCGCTTCGCTCGCTAGAATGCTTATATTTATAATAATACGTGTAAAAAAGGCTCGCTTCGCTCGCTGGATTGCGTAAATTTATATTAATGCATAGTAAAAAAGGCTCGCTTCGCTCGCTAGATTGCTTATATTTATAATAATACAAAGTTAAAAATAAAGGCTCGCTTCGCTCGCTAGATTGCGTAGATTTACAATAATACATAGTAAAAAAGGCTCGCTTTGCTCGCTAGAATGCTTATATTTGTAATAATACATAGAAAAAAAGTCTCGCTTCGTCGGTAGATTACTTATATTTATAATAATACATAGTAAATAAGGCTCGCTTCGCTCGCTAGATTGCGTAGATTTTGTTAATGCCTAGCAAAAAGGCTCGCTTTCGCTCGCTAGAGTGTACATGTTTATAATAATGCATAGTAAAAAAGGGCTCGCTTTCGCTCGCTAGATTGCTATATTATA
Organism: Microvelia longipes; assembly: GCA_018340805.1. Lineage (NCBI taxonomy): Eukaryota > Metazoa > Arthropoda > Insecta > Hemiptera > Veliidae > Microvelia > Microvelia longipes. The sequence goes on from JACMZG010000066.1 coordinate 42,364, forward strand.
ATAATACAAAGTAAAAAGGCTCGCTTCGCTCGCTAGAATGCTTATATTTATAATAATAATGTAAAAAGGCTCGGTTCGCTCGCTAATTGCTATATTTAAATAAATACATAGTAAAAAAGGCTCGCTTCGCTCGCTAGATTGCTATATTATAATAAAAAGTAAAAAAGGCTCGCTTCGCTCGCTAGGATGCTATATTTATAATAATACGTGTAAAAAAGGCTCGCTTCGCTCGCTGATTGCGTAAATTATATTAATGCATAGTAAAAAAGGCTCGCTTCGCTCGCTAGATTGCTATATTTAAATAATATAGTAAAAAAGGCTCGCTTCGCTCGCTAGATTGCGTTGTTTACAATAATACATAGTAAAAAAAAACTCGCTTTGCTCGCTAGATGCTTATATTTATAATAATGCATAGTAAAAAGGCTCGCTTGCTCGCTAGGTTGCGTAGATTTATCATAATACAACGATATATATTACTCGAGTTATTCCTTTAAATTTAAATTTTTTGAGTTCATTATTTTAACTGCCATTTTGAAATTATTCAACGAAATTTGAAATGTCGACCATGAAATATATATTTTCTTTTTCTACTCTTTATGAGCTTTAAAACGATATACAACACGATTTTATCGCTCAAAATTGTTTTATCCGGTCCGCCATATTGGCCGCCATTTTGAAAATATTTTCGTAATATTACCAAAAACTGTACAGCCTTGACATATAGTTAATTTTTATTTGTATAAAAGTACCTAAAGTATATTACAATAGATCTTTATCTTGTAATTTCTTATAAAATTAGTAAAAATTAATTATTATATTAAATTATGGCCGCCATGTTGAATTTTCGGAATTTAGTATATAACATTTTTGTTCTACTAATCAAGAGCTTTAACAACGATATTTACTCGAGTTATTCCTTTAATTTTAAATTTTTTGAGTTCATTATTTTAGCCGCCATTTTTAAATTATTCAAAAAATTTTGAAATGTTGACCATGAAACATAAATTTTCTTTTTCTACTCTTTAAGAGCTTTAAAACGATATACAACACGATTTTTTCGTTCAAAATTTTTTTTTATCCGGTCCGCCATATTGGCCGCCATTTTGAAAATATTTTTGGAATATTACCAAAAACTATACAGCTTCTGACACATATTAGTTTTACCTGTAACAAAATTTTTATCAAAATCGGTCATTTTACGGCAGTTATCGCGACACGTACAAACAAACACCAAACATACAAACAAACATACGCGGCCGTCCCATCTTCTGAATGTAAGAACTCACTTAGTTCGTCAATAAGAATAATACTGGAAACCAATTCTTTTTTAACTTCGTGGTGGGGGTGAAGTTTAACACTGGTAAAGACATGAGTAGCACTTGTTAATCTTTCTGCAGCAGCCAAAATCCAATCAGAAGTTAAATCATTATGTTTTGGCATCTAAAATGAGTTAGAACTGAAAATATGAGTGAGCTGCTTTGTTTTGTACAGACAGTTTTTGATAGCATGTAAACCTGTCATGTTTGTTTATCTAATTTTATTTTGGTTTCCGTTAAAATCAGAGACTATAGTTTCTGAAAAAAGTAAGAGTGTTGACTCAATGGTGGTTAAAATGGTAACATAAATAAATATATTATGTTACATATTATTGTAACAGCTGTTTCTCCCGTACATTCCTACATCCCTTTCCTTTTCTTAACCAACAGTTGCTCCAGGGATTGTTCTAGCATTGATAAAATTAATATTATAATTCTTATATTACTCTATTACATAAAGATAATTTATGTTGTTATTATTATTACTGCTAGCTCTAGGTACTATATGATTAATATAATCTTTTTTTGTTTGTTTCCGCTTCAAAAGCACCATTTTTTATTTAATAAAATTGTATCTTTTATTTTATTTCCCAGCATCACAACTAATTGAGAATAGTTACAATAAATTAGTCAAGTCTATAATCAATGAATACCTCGAGCCATATTTGTGGGAAGTTGAATCACAATCAAAGCCTGAAATCACTCTGTCTAATTTGAGAAGACTTGTCTTACAGGTACTATACTATTCACTAAATTATTCATATTAATTTAATTTAATAAGTTAACTTTAAAATGAATATGTGAAGTTTTGTGCCAGAAAGGGTCTAAGTCAAAAAGTTTGAATTTTATACAGCAAAAGATTATTTTAAGTTAATTTTTACTCTTACAATGCAATTGAAATGCTTGATTTGTCTTTAACAGCCAATTTTTGCTTGATTTGTTCTTTAACAGCCCAATTTTTGCTTGATTTGTTCTTTAACAGCCCAATTTTTGCTTGATTTGTTCTTTAACAGCCCAATTTTGCTGATTTGTTCTTTAACAAGCCCAATTTTTGCTTTGATTTGTTCTTTAACAGCCCAATTTTGGCTTGATTTGTCTTGTCAATTTGCTTGATTTGTTCTTCAACAGTCCAATTTTGCTTGATTTGTTCTTCAACAATCCATTTTTGCTTGATTTTTCAGTTTATTGGTATTGTCTAAACAGTGACACTTCTTTTTGAGAGCCGATTTTTTTTTATTTTTCAAAGGAATTGCGTTGAAACTTTTTAATGATTATTTTAATCTTAGCCTTTAATGAGTGCAAATAGATCTGGCTTTGAAAGGATCAGAATATTTTTGTATAGCATATGAAAGAATCATGCACCATTTTCAAAAAAAAAAATCCAGAAAAATTGGTTAATGGTCATACATTACCAATAAGCCTAAAAATTAAGCTAACAATTTGCCTGCACCCAAATTTTCTGATGTTTTAAAGTATATACTCAAAATGCATTCAATTAAGAATCAATGTAAACGCAATGATTTTTGATGCAATGAAATTAAATCAAACCCAATGTTTCAGGCTTGCCTCTGTGCTGAAGGGATAAGTAAACTCTCTGTTAGTCTTGGACCTGAGAAATTCTCTTTATACTTATTTCAATGTCTATTTCCACTACTAGAGTATGCTGGAAGTCCTTATGGTTGTTTAGCACATACAGGTAAATTTTGATTTAATAACAAAAGGCTTTCTTTCTCTTTGCCACTCCAGAGCCAAGTGTTGGAAAGTTATTGTGTCCCATAGAAATGTCTTGGGAAAAAATCTCATAGCATATTTATATTAGAGAGATGAAACTTCCAAAAATCTATCTTAAGTCTAGTTGTGCTATCTGGAAAAAAAAATTTTATGATGACATTTACCCTCAATTATGACAATAATTATGTGGAAAAATGTTCTGATTAATTTGAGATTTGGCACACATGTAGTCTTATGTAAGATCAACAAATGTGCCTAGTTTCATCTCATTATCAGCATTAGTTCGATTTTTATTGAATGACTTGTGTATGTTTTTTTAAATCTTAAAAAATCAAAAAATTGCGAATGGAGTTGAAAATTGGTAGAGGTACATCCCTTTATGCAAATAAGTATTCTAAGTTTTGTTTCAATACGGCAAACAAAACTTAAACTACTTAGGTCCGTATTCAAAGACATCTTCCTAACATTCTCCTTAAGGAACAAGGAGAATGTTAGGGAAATGTCTTTGAATACGGGCCTTAGTCTTTACCTATACCTATTTTATCTCATTTTACCTTAACATGCATGCTCGTTATTATTTTGTTTTAATTTAATTTTAATTAAACACAACTTGTAACAAAATTATTATTTACAGGTTTAAAATCTTTACAAATAATAGCCAAGCAGTATAAATGTGTTGTCGGCCATCTAATTCAGAATAATGTTGATTATTTATCTCATCATATCAGAGTAAAACTAAGGTCGTCAGAGAAAAGTCCCACTGTGTTCTACGTACTTTCAGCTGTTATGAATAATTCTTCATTAAACACACTTCCTTCCCTTATGGAAATTATTAACAATGTAAATATCTCATTATGCAGTATTGTTTTTATCATTTTGTGTTTTGTATTTATAAAAACTCTCCTAAAAAAGAGAGAAGAATTGGATTAGTAAAAAACGCAACACCCTTTTCTTCTATCAAAAGTCAAAGTTTCAGCGTCTACAGATCCCAAATATGGGAAATAATTGGTGTCTGTATGAGTGCATTTCTTGTAACCACTGATTTAATATCTTAGATACTAAGATATATACATCTTCTATACTAATATAGAAGGATCATAGGTTTATAAACACAACTGAATTCCACCTGATAACACCACTAGTACACCAGTTTACTCGTGGTCTTAAGTAGGGGTACCACCCAAACAAAAAATATTATTTATTAAATGTGTCATAAATATTCACTATTATAAAAATTACTATAAAAGAGTAAATTTCTTGGACTGTTCTATTAATTCTATTTAATATATACATAGTTAAGATTAATGAAGACTGCAGTCCTTAAAAATTATTAATTTATTTAATAATTACGACGTTCGTTGAGCGAAGCTCAGCATCTTAAATCCAATATTATCTTCATAAATCAAATCATAAATATTAAAATAAAATTGTAACTTTAAAAATTGAAGATAATTTTGAATAAATGAGAGAAATCTGTCAATAAACAATAACAGGTTCGGGAGGCAGGGATAAACTAGTAACTGAAGGGTGATTTGTATTTGCGGACGGAGGTTCTGTATTTTTAGGGGGTCTTTTTAAATTTAGAATATTCAAGTAAATACTATTTATATTGTTTGTATCCTGTTTTTTATTCATGGTTTGGCATTACATTGCAGTTTTTTAGGACCTTCTTATGTACTTTTTAATGTTTTTAACTAGTCTGTGATAGTTTTATGTAAAGTTAGTTATTGTTCTGAAGATTACCACAATGTTGGCTAAATAATTAAAACAAAATTAATTTTGTAACATATAGAATTGAAACCAACTTTTGTCTAGTAAAAAAATATAAGTGTTCAAAAATGTTATCAGTAACTTTAATTTTCAATTTTTGTGTAACTACTACCACATGATTTCGTTCCTGAAGGGTTTATCACTAATAAGATGCTAGGCTCTAAATGAACTTTAAAAGCTCTTTTGGTCCAGGGTTTAAAGATTTCACCAACTCTAATTAATAATTAGAGAATAGTGGATACAACCCACCTGAGGAATTCCATGAATACCTTGATGGGTAGAAAGGCTCTACAACAGGAATTATTTTTTTATTTATTTTTATGAAGATAGAGTGGAAAAATTAGAGAAATTATGTGATTAAGATTATACGATTATGTTCTGTAATACATTTATTTGGATTAGTGGGAGTTTAGGTGTATTTACAGTCAACAGAAGTCCTTAACGTTTTTGTGTTACTTATCTATTTAACCATTTCAGGTATTAGTTCAAAGCTGTGATAGATTTCATACTAATAATCAAGTACTATCATATTTACACGTATTTAAATCATTTGTTAGCTGTTTACATAGATGGATAGAAAATGAGAGTAAAAACAAAGAAAACAAGTCGGCTCTTGTAGATGAATCTCAAAAGTTAATTGATATGATTCTTGATTATCAAAGTGCTAAACACGTATCTGATGCTTTTGAAGCAGACAATCTTCTTGAAGAGTAAGTAAAGACTTAAAGTGGATACAAATTATTATAATTAATTGATCAACATTTTTAAATAGGATCCATTCGATTCCGAAAATTGGGAGTTTTGTAATATTTTTTTTTATTAATAGTTTAGATTTTTAGCAAATTTTCTTTGGAAAATAAAGATTAAAAGGTAAGTCATATAGAAGGAATGGAAGGGATCAATTCTGCATGGGCTCCTAATTTTCAAAAATAAATTAAGAAACACAATTTTTTTTGAGCAGGAGTCAGTAATATGTATGTGAGATCTGCTATTAAATTGATTTACCATTAATCATATTTTTTTAGGAGTCCAGATAATATCGAAGAAAATATTCATACGGAAGAAGAAGATGATGATAAGAAAGAAGTTCCTGATTATATTAAACTTACTGAGTCAATAATGTATAGAGCCATTCATTATTTACCATCCAAAGTGACGGCACAACAAATAGATTCAATACAGGTATTTAACAAATGATGTCTACAATAATTTTTTTAAAGCGTTTTATTATTATTTCATTTAAATATAAGGTGTTTTGAAGCAGAATGTTTTAATTATTTGAAATAAGTTACAATTTCATTGTTTTTACCTTGAGCAAATCGCGATTTGGGATTCAGTCTTATTTTACTTTTAACTATATAATGCTCTAAATTATTTTGAATCTTACATTAAAAATTCAAAAAAGGGAGAAATTTGTTGAAAACTTGAATATGAAAAATAATTTGGGGGTCAATTTAAAAGTATGTCTTTGATCTCATAAGCTAAATTTTCTTTAAAAAATAGCTATCTAGTCTCAAAAAAAGTTAAGCTTTTGAATGGAAGCAAATTTTGTTTCTAATATGTTTGTTTACAAGATAATTTATTTATTTTTTAGATATTGGATAGAGGCTGTCTAATACTTGTTGATTATAAAGATGTTCTACTACCTGTAGTTCATAAAATTTGGTCACCATTGGTTAAAAGATTTGATCCCGTCAATGACCCTCTAGCAATACGAAATGCATTTGGACTCCTGACAACATTAGCTTTTACTTCTAAAGATTTTATAAGACAAAGAACTCTCAAGTAAGTTAATAATCAAAGAAAAAAAAACTAGGGCACTGTAGTTTTCCTGCAGTAAGGCACTATAGTTTCACTATAATACTCCATGGATATAAGGTAAGGGGATGGAATAGAGCCGCAAAATGCTTGATAATGGATGACATCTGGATGATTAAAAGGTTTTTATCTTCTTCTTGTATTGTAAGTTCTACTTGCAGTCTTGTTATCTCACACTGTAAATGTACTTTTACTCCCTAGGGAGGAAAAGTGAAAGTGTTGCCAACTTGACAGAATTTTTTAGTAAAATTTTTTGGGAAATTTTTTCGGTGTTATGTTGGTACCATGGGTAGAATATACAATATACACACGCTAATGTTTAAATTACAAATATAGTATTACACATTATTCTTTTGACAGCTAACAATAAAATAATGTGAAGATAGTGGCTTTATTCTCTCTTCATCAGAGTAATTGACATGGTAAGAATAAACTAAACTAACACAATAACAATGAAGGAGCTGAAGAATATATTAATAGTTGTTAGTATTAGTTCTCTAGTCGTAGATACAATTTAATATGCAACAAGGGATGAAAGTTTTCAGCTCTCGTATTATCTCCCTCGTCAAGCCTCGGAGCCATGATGTTAGTTAACTCCCTCGGCAAGCCTCGGGAGCTAACTAGTTTATCTCCCTCGGCCTACCGGCCTCGTGAGCTAATGAAGTTTCCTCCTTCGGCGCTGCCTTAGGACGAAACTTTAACTTGAGCTGTAAAACTTACTTTCATCCCTTGTTGCATAAATAACAATTTTTTCTCATTTTTCTCACTTACTGCTGTAGATATGGAAAAATTAATGTATTCACCAGTTCACCTTAAAAATTTAAAACTGAGATTTTATCATAATCATTTATTAAGCACTTAGATACTGTTTTGAATGGTTTTCATAATGCTATGTCACGCACAACTCCAGCTTTGTTAAACTTAATTGAATCCTTTTATCTGTAAGTTATTGAGATAAAATAACTTTAACTTGTAATTATAATTACAAACTAAAAATAATAAATGTATTATTTACAAAAATAAAATGTATCCTGGAATTCTTTCAACAAATTAGACTTCTCGAAGTGATAAATATTTTTACACAGGTTAGTATAGGCAGTTTTCCTACTTATCTATTATCAGTTGTTTCCATGTAAAAGAAAACTTTCGGAAAGAAAAAATGTAAGGGGGCTGACAAGTACCTAACAAGCCTTATTTACTCATCTTAAAGAAAAAGTAAATTTATTTAATAAAATTTGAGAGGAGGTAGGCTATTACAATATTTGGGAGGCCTTGTGACCTTAAGTCCACCATTGTAGTTTATAAAAAAGTACTCTGAAGATGACTAACTAATAGTCGAAACGGTCAGTTTTTCTTTTTTATGTATTGTGGTTTGACAATTAAATATATATTTTTTAAACTCAAGTGTATTAAATATTAACCATGTCCACCATTGTACATAAATTTTGTTTTGAAGGTTCTGAATTAATACAAAATCTATTTTGTTTATTAGGGAAGTTGTGCCAAAGTTATGCTCTGCATTAGAGAAACTGTCAACTATGAGTAGATTAAAACCTCAACTACATGCATACAGATATTCTCACAACTATAAACTTCAATTAGAAATACTACAAAGTCTCGGAGATCTGTGTATAAATTTAGACATTTCTGGTAAAGAAATTTATTCTTTATTGTGTTCCTGCCTGCCTTATCTTAGTTCAACACAGCCTCTACCTCTTCAAGTAAGTTAACAATTTATTTCATTGAGGCCTCCCTGTGTATGTAGCCGCTTTGTGGCCAAAATATTATCCTAGTTTTTGTGAGAGACAAACTGCCACGATATGCAAGCTGGAGACTGATAATTCTAGGCTCTGACACACGGACTTGTCACTATGTTTGGAGGGTTAAAGAATCCTTTCAGCAAGGTTAAAAAAGATCCATGCTATAGAGTGGCGCCACAACACTCACTTCGCCAGTCTCATAGCTTTGTAGATTGACTGTCTGTAACAATGAACTCTTAAATATTTCAGAAGGCAAGATTAACTATTGTAGAAAAATGTAAAGGCTATTTTAAAACACTTGATTCAAGTGAAATTTGTTAGATGCAGACATAGAAGAGTAGGACGATAACACAAACAAAAAGATAAAAGGTCATATGAAAAGCGAAGAGCCAAAACGGGTGGTGAAAAAATAAAAACATATATAACACGAAGAAATAACAGTAAGGATGCACTGGGTCAGGTTTTACAATGTTTAACATGAAATATAAAACTCTTAATAAAGATACAAAAAATAATTAATGGACATAAAGTGATGAATTGGACCATACATGATGTTTAGATAGCAATAAGTAGTAAAACAATGTACTTATAGAGCCTAATATAATTTTTAGACATAATTTAGCATTTTAATTTCAAAAAGAGGAAGTAAATTTTTGAAAATTAAAAAATTACAAATACTTTATTATATTGAGTTAGCTTCAATTATTATTTGAAAATAGCAATGTATCCTAATTAATTACTCTTGTTTTTGACATTTTTAGAGTGCTGGTGTAGATGTTTATATGAAATTATCCAAATTAAATAAAGGAATGGTTTGGTTGCATTTAATGTCAATTTGTCCTGATTATGAACTCTTAAAAACAAAATTTGAATTTCAAAACTCTTACCAGGTAAATTAAATATAATTTAACAAAAAGTTTAATAAATTAATTGTTTAAACTATCTGTGTTCACAATTAATATTTCATGTTATTTTTCAGATTCCAAGCAATCCAGAAAACAATCATTACAAGAAAAATGTTGATAAATTACTTTATCAATTAAATAATATGAATCTGGATAAAAATGGTGAAAGAAATGAAAATAATCGATGAAAGGAAAAATGAAAAAAAAAATCAAATGAAGGGGTTTTATCCTAATGATGCAGACTAGATACCTAGATGCAGACTAGATTACCATAAGCAGACTAAATTACCAGATGCAGAATAGATTATCAGATGTAAACTAGATTACCAGATGTACACTAGATTACCAGATGCCGACTAGATTACCAGTGCTTCTAGTTTTTTTTTATAAACTTTATAATGTAAATATTTGTAAATCAATGTAAAAGTATTAAGGTTAAGGTACGTTTAAGCAGTTAATAAATTAAAAAAAAACAAATATGGTGATTTTTCTTTAAACACACCCTTCCTCTTTCTGTATTAGGAAATTAATTGAATAATGAATTTTTAATTTAAACTTATCTCATTTTTCTATTTGAAATTCGCTTATCATGCAATAATAAAATTGTTTCAAGTAAAAGAATGGAAAAATCTTAATAGTACATGATTTATTCTTTGAAAAATTCTTCTATATCTATTCAATTAATTAAATATTTCTTATTGGTTAATCTTGAATAAAACATGAGGCTAATTATGAAATGAGACTTCTGTATAGACAGCTGTACTAAATTTTTAAAGTTGGCAGCACTAACTGGTGATAATAAGAAATAATATTTATCATCTTCGGTACCATAGCAGTCAGATTATTATGTTTTCATTAGACAGGGTCATAAAAAGTAAAATAAAATACGAATAAAAATATGAAAAAAATCTTTTATCAATGACAGTTTTTTTTATATTTTTTTATTAATAATATCAGAAACAAAATAAATTATCACTGGGATATTTTATGATTTATTTTAAAAAGGAAAACCTTCAAATAAAAAAAATTAAATTATATAAAAAAAATCCTGAGATTTATTTTGCTGGATGGTGTGCGATAAATGAAAAGCAGAGATATTTCTGTTTCAAAGAGGAAAGAGATGATAATGAGTCCAAATTTGAAAGTTTTTAAGGTTTACACCTCTTAAGAAACCTTGGGTAAAGGCAAACTTCTCTGATATGATATCGGTTGAGTAACCAGCAAAGGAACCTTTCTAAACCAAGACCATATCCTCCATGAGGGCAAGTACCGTACTTACGCTGAAAAAATATAATAAAAAATTATACAGTATATGTAAAATAAAATAAGACAATTTATTGTTCAATTTTATTCAAATAGTACAAATAGAGGACAATACAAAGATAAGGGGCACAAAATATGACCATCAAATATAGAAGAAAAGTTACATTTAAATAAAGTCAACATTGAAATCTAAGCTGTGTAATAATGCTAATTTAATAAAATTCTCTGTATAAAACAGAGAAAGATAAATAACCAATAAGAGGTTTCTAATGCCTTCTGAATAGATAGCATTTCCTGTCTCTAAAAATAAGTTTTTATATAAAGAGATCAAAACAAACTAAATGGGGTAAATTTAGAAAAGGAAAAAGTTGCTCAGAACTTTTCTTCATATCGCATTTGCCATGTTCATCCTAACTACTTAAGACTAGCTTCGCGTGTTCTCAAAATATAAACATGACCAAATTTATACTGCAACATGTCTTCAGACTCGCTTCCCTCATCCTCAGACAATACTATTCGCAATTCAAAGTCCGTAGCAGCGCCACCGTCGCTGATAAGAATTGATAACGAAAGGGTGATCGTTGTTGAAGTCCTTATGGGAGTTTTTTGGTTTTTCTTATTTGTGACGATTACTTCTTTAAATTTTTTATCAAAGTGCTTTAATTTAATTAATTTTAGGGCGTATGTACTCAGTCGAATTACTATTTCGTTGAAAAGTAGGGTTTTAATAGGTTGTCACGAGTATTTAAATTAAGTGATAACATGGTGCAAATGAAAATATAGTGTTTTATTTTAGTTATTGTTAATTAATGTTACTTTTAAATAATTTTAGTTTACACAAACACACAAAATTACCTTTTAATTGCACTAAATTGTTTAAATTAGTTGTAACAGGTACTTAAATTAACTGATAACAAGCCGATTTTCACCGTAATGGTGTTTTAATTTATCAATCAATTATTTTACACACTAAAATAATAAATAACTCAATAAATTCATGTTTTTGTAAACATGGAAACATTTTGTAATTTCTGGGTTAAATCAGACAAATCCAAGTCTGTAGTGATAAGAGCCTGATTCTATATTTGAAATCCTGGAATAATCGAAGTATTTATCTATGAAATATTGGCCATTTTTTTTAGCACCGATGGTCGTTCTATTAGTTTTTATCTCATTTATCACAAATTTACGAATAATAAAGGAATAAAAGAAGAATTTTCAACGGCTGCCATGCTAATCCTATGATTAAAAAAAATTTGATCACCCTTTCGTTTTCCCGCCATTGGGTATTGCCAACCTTACAACTATCTCTTTGAATCGAGAATACATTCCTTTTATTCCCAGGGGTCACCAATCCAGATAGTGATCTCACTCTATACAGTTTAACTTAAATGATGCAACAAAAACCGAAGGTATACTTGGCATAGAGAAACCAAACTTAGTAAACTTACTATTTGGTATCCACTTGTACCAAAGTTCCACTCAATTAATAATTTTTTTGATTTTTAACGATTTTAATTAATTTTAATTTTAAAATTAATAAAGACTGAACTAATGTTGATAATGAGATGATACTTTGAACATTTTTTGCTCCCATGCATAAATTCATGCGCACATAATACCTAATGGCACAAAACATTTTTTTCTCATTTTATGAATCATTAAAATTTTTGATGATTAATGATATAAAAAAATATTTCTCAGAAAGGACAACTAGACCTGAAGATAGATTTTTGTACTGAGTTTCAACTTTCTAGCATATATTTTTTTTTTACACAGGGAACTAAAATGATATCAGACACATACAGACAGACAATTTGATAAAAATTACTAAGTAGGTCTTAAAAACACCTAATTAATTTTTTGCTAACACATTATTTTTCAAATAAGGAATAAATTGCGGTGAATGATGAAGTAAACATGGGTATGGGGTACCTCAAACTTTTACTCGTCTTATGAGACGGCTCTGTTACGACGAGGATGATATGAAAATCACTTTACTTATATTGCACTAAATTTTCGGACTTGTTCGCTGGTTCTCAGACAGTTAAACAATGTTTTTAGTGGCCACCCATGTCATAAGTGGATATAGCACATAAATCGGTATACATGTTAGTGAGTATAGTACTTCATGTATGTCAAATTTCAAATCTCTAAAGTTCTACTCTTAAAACCGAAGCCATATCTTAACTAAGAAGAGAATTCCTACAATGATCCCAGTCCTTGGCCCAGACTTGTGGAACATAGTATATCTTTGCAATGTCTAGACCCACATTAAAGCTCTGACAAAAGGAGACATAGGGGGGTAAGATGGGAGGGAGCCGGAAGGCTCAAGATAAGACCTAGCCTGAAGTAATGTGAATAACGGTTCCAGGCTAGGTTTAAGGGGTTTCGCGGAGTGAGTTTTAGTTGGTATGAGGCAGACCCTGAGTCCAACACTGTTGACAGACCGCTGTCTTCGTGCGTAAATGCATTTCTCTCTCTTTTTTGGTAACATTTTTCCCGCAAGAAAAATTTTGCCAAAAAAAAAAAAAAAAGTTCTACTCTCGTGCATAAACACACTACCTTTAGATACACATAAGACAGATTGGTACTACTACTCCCTACACAGACGAATTGGTAGGGAGGTTTCTAAAACTCTCAGGACTGCCATCAGTTAAAAATTCAAAATATAAGTATTTTAACAGCAACACTCGAAAATTTGTCACTTGTTAATTTTTCTTTTACATTTTTACCTAATAGACACCAAAAATTTTCCTTACTGAAAGAAAAATTTACGGCGGAAATGCGAAGTCAAGTGTAGACAGCAAACAAATACAAAGGCTAAACACTGGTTTACAAGGAACGAACTCTTTTTCAGTTATTGAAGAGAATTAAAAATAAATATCAGTCACAAAAATAAACTGAAGAGTAATGTAACTAACAACCATGCTGATGGTAACGATAACCTCTCAGACTTTTAATTATTTTTCCATTGCCTATTTGAACAAATAAAATAAAACAACATACCTGGTCTGTATACCAGTAATAAGGTGAGGCCTCTATACCAGCATTCTTATATCCTTCCATAAGCCTATCGTAATCAGCTATCCTCATAGACCCTCCTACGATTTCTCCAACATTAGGTAACAGGACATCAACTGACTCGGTAAGATCAATATTCTCAGGACATCTTTCCATGTAAAAGGCTTTGATACCAGCCGGAAACCTGCATAACATTATAGGCTTGTTGATTTCATCCGTCATTTTCCTTTCAGGCATTTCGGGAATGTCCTAAACATTAACAAAAAAACCAACCGCTGCAGCTAGATAAAAAAGTTTACCAAATCAATTTCAACTTAAAATAAATATTAACTCACACATAGTATAAACTTTGGCCAAAGGTTTGTAAATAAAGATATTATACAGTAAAAAATGATCTCTTACATTGTAAACAAACAATGTGGATCTCTAACATAGATTTTTCTTTTTTTGTTGAACAAGTTCTTTAGTGGTCTAAAAATTTGATCCAAAGCCATATAGCTTTGGTTTAGGTTAAATTTTTGATTCTTAAATTTGTTGATATTTTTTATTAATTAAAATTTATTTATTTTTGTTAGAGGTCTGTAGAATTTCAGGATAATGTTGATATTTCTTAATTTTCAATTATTTGGTTAAGTTTGCTTCCTTTTTGTCCAACAAAATACAAAACTTTAAGTAAGTCATAAGAAATGCAGTTTATAAAATAGGCAATTACAGAGTAAAACACTTTGTCTGTTCAAATTTGCTTTAAACAGTATGAAACATTGCCTAGTAAGTTTTAGTAGTTTTAGTTAATAACTTTAGTTGATTCCAAACGAACTGTCCAACTTCAGATCACAGCAATCTAGGCTGCCGAAAAGTGAATTTGTTTCCTCATTTGAGGTACTCAAGGCTAGATTTTAGATATTTCATAATTGTTAAAAAGTTGCAGGTCTTTCTAAAAAGAAACATTTTGGGGGAGTTGTAGGATAGTTTGATAAATTAAGGATTTTTAAACAGGGTTTCCTTGCAAGTGGGTGGACTGTTTTTTTAATTATATTTTAAGCTACTTAATATCATATTTAGGGAATTGACATCAAAGAATTATGTTTTTGAGGTTGTTGAGATGACAGAAGTTTTTACTTCACATAATTTACTTAACTAAATTTAAGAATTAAGTTTAATGGACTGTGAGTTAATGAGAAATTTCCTCATTAACTAAATTTACTTCCAATACAAATAGAATACTTACTTCTCCAAATTCATAAAATGAGCCATCTTCTTTTGTGATGTTGTGCTCTTTAAGATACTTTATAGCATCACCATAGTCCATCCTAAGGAATGGTCTCTCAGGTCTTTTAAAATCCTAAAACAATAAGAAAATATTGATTTACAAATAAAACAAATAAGTATTTAGTTTGCCATAAACATGATCAGTTTACTAATTAGAAGATGATCATGTACTCAATTTTATGCATTTATTTTTCTGATGAATTTTCAAAGGAAAAAAGAGATATGTATTTAAAATTGACTCAAATCAATTAGTATATAGCCAGATATTAAGGAGGTAAAAAAGGCTTTTGCCAGAGGAAAAGTGATATAATTTATTTTAATACCTATCAAAGGGTGACTGCAAAACAGCCCACATCATGCAAATTTTCTAAATAAATGACAGAATGTCAAGTAATTAAAAATAATAATAAAACAACACGTAATAGAAAACACCGAACAATACACAAGGGACTTTGTCCTGAGTGGGCCGAAGTCCTGCGAAGCAGCCAGGAGCTGAAGGCCCCTGTTTTATAGCGAATTAGCATTATTAATTTTTTACTTTTCCAATCATTTATACTGTAAGGGGTATAGGAAGAAGTATTGTGTTTGCAAAAATCTAAAAACCGGACATGTCTCTGGATTACCGTTTTCGGTGTTTTAAGACCTGAGTGGTTTTCAACAAAGTTGTCCCTGTCCAGCAGGTGTGTGAACTGTTATCATCGTAGCTCGTAGTAGCATTTATTATGCTAGAGAGTTGAACTTGTTCAGGTGAATTGTGCTATTCTGAAAAATAAGTTTTATGAACAATCATTAACCCTGGTTTTTATGAGGATAGTTCTGAGGTCCAGTACCTATTTTTTTTTTAAATAATGTCTAAAAATGATATTACGGCTGCATAAATATTTAATTAATGTTGCATATAAAATATAATTGCAGGAACGGGTTTAATGAGAGTAAGAAGACGAAATAATGTAAGAAATGGGAAATATTGTTTCGACGGAGCTGGCAAGTATATACTTATAAAAGTCCTATAAGTCAGGATGTTAATGTTGGTTGGAGTGTGAGACACTCCCATCTAGGTGCCATATCCGTGACTTTAAAACTCCAAACTAGAGTCTCTTAAGAGAGAGACTAAGATAATCCCACTCCTCTAGACAACTCTTAATCGTAGCCCCACAAACTCAAAAAACAACGACAGGCGCACTTTTTTAGAGATGTCTATTAAATCACTTTTATACAATACAGATAATCAAATTAAAAACTTATTTAAAATTATATTTTAATTATTTTTAAAAGTTAATTAAAACATCCTTTTAATTCATTTTACTTTTACTTTAGACAAAAATAAGTAAAGAAAAATAATAATAATATTTACATTGAATTTGTAATTTTTATGAAATAAAAAATTACTAAATGTACAGTTATGACACCTAGCTACCTAGCTGTTGTATCCTCCCTCTAAGTATTAAGTCTCTTTTGACAGTATTAATCTTAGAATACAATTAATGTGTACAAAATGTTCAGGGTACAGAATTTTTGTTTATAAACAAGCATTCCGTACATAGACCTTACAGGGTTCAGTTGATATACAAGGTCCTTGTGGGGCGTCCATCTCTAAACTCTGTCTACTACACATTCGCCCACTAAGTTCTCTAATCTATCTGAAGAATTCATTGAATGTAATAAATGGGGCATTCAGGCTTCAATTGGTGATATATCTGAAAATAAACAAACTTGGAATGTTATTTTTATGTGGCTTGTTTATATATGGCAACACAAGTTTGAATTTTAAATTGATATTTAACGAGCTCTATGTTTATGGTAGGTCAGCATGTGTCATGATAAACTGCTAATAAATGAACTATTTTATTGAAATAATTCTCTGGCGCCGGTTCCGCAATGTTCGGGTCCGAATTTCCTCTCGTCAAAACCCACCAGAGTACCTGGTTTAAATCCCTAAAAGTATGGGCATTACAAAATTCAATACAAAAAGAATTATTATTTTTTTATTTTTTTTTTTTTTGTATTTTTTATCAGTTTTTTTTTTTTTTTTTTTTTTTTTTTTTTTTTTTTTTTTTTTTTAAATTTATTTAAAAAACACTCCTAATAGTAAGTTTAACAACTAAAAGATATAAATTCTGGCGCGGTGGTCCCGCCCGCCAAGGCGCCGCGGGCATGCTGGTGTGGGCAGATTTTTTCCTTTGGATGCGTGTTTCCGTTGCTTTTTTTACATTATACTAAAGTTTAACAACTATAAATACAGATAATTCCGGGCAGGCGGTTGGGTGGGTTCCCGGGTGATCGCCTGCGTGTCCGGTTGGAAGGCGAATTTTTTTTTTTTTTTTTTTTTTTTTTCCTTTTTTCATTTTTTCTTTGTTTTTTCTGTTTCCAATATTTATTTTATTTAGAGGAATGTGCGTGTTTCCCGTGCTAAAAGAACTACACAATTAAATCTCCATTTCCTTGCTTATGCAAGAAACCCACTATTTGGCCCTCCCCTGCCCCATTGAGTTGGTTCCGGTTCATGCTTTAAAGAAACACTAGCAGTTACTCAATTGGTCAAGCACTGCTCGTACTCATTTTGTCTGTATTTTCCAAAGGAAATGAGCGCAATAATCATCCGTTGTTGTACAAAACTATGAGCCTCTAAAATTAGAAGTACGGGCACTAATGGACTACTTATTAATTTGCAAACTAGTTTAAAAGATTAGTTTACTTATTCTTTAGCTTTAGTAGTTACTGTAGGTTTAGCGCATTTCCTTTGGAAAATAC
This sequence comes from Microvelia longipes, assembly GCA_018340805.1. Classification (NCBI taxonomy): domain Eukaryota; kingdom Metazoa; phylum Arthropoda; class Insecta; order Hemiptera; family Veliidae; genus Microvelia; species Microvelia longipes. The sequence continues at coordinate 59,971 of JACMZG010000066.1, forward strand.
AGAAAAATTGAGTTTACGAGCCGTGCTTGACAATTGATAACACTGCTTATGTTCTAAGCATGAACCGGACCCCACGCCAATGGGCATGGTTCTTTG
>JACMZG010000066.1:70561-120328 GCA_018340805.1 Microvelia longipes
TAATTAAAAGAAGGGATTTTATTATTAAAAAAAGAGGGTTGAAAGCATTGAGATTTTGGCGGGGTGTCAATTGATTTTAGCCGTGTGTCGTATTATAACTACATCAGATATTAAAAATAATTCTCCCATACTCTACATTTGAAAGAAGCTGTAGAGTACAGAGCTATTGGTGTTACTACTTTTGATATTTGATGTAGTTAAAATACTCCTAACTTATCTTTTCTATGTATTACATGAAGAGATACCTCATTTATACCATAGGCATAATGAGGAAAAATACAAATGACTCTTTCAGGATTCTTTAAAGATGCACTATTGTGAACCATGATCAACAAAATAATAGCAACTGTTCTATGTTATGCGCAATTTTTTTTTGTCAATTTCAATTTTTAAAAATAATTTAATAATTAATGAAGAATTCAGTCCATCAAAAATTTATTAAAAATAAATGATTGAAGAATTCCTGGGAAAAGCTTTTTCCCAGGGATTCTGAGCTTTGTCAGTTTTTGAAATTGACAAAAAAAGAAAGAGTTTGTAATCATACTTAACTCATAAAATTAACAAATACAAATAATTTAACAAGAAATAACATTAATAAGATAAATCAACTTACATATTATTGTGTGAGGATTAAACTGAAGTTTAGTTATAAAACTTATATTTATACTTAACTAACCTACTTTTAAAATACTTAGTTTTTTATTTTTTGTATAATATGTATTATTATTATTATATATTATTATTTTATTTTTTTTTTAATTTAAAATGAAAAGGAAAAAAAATGTTGTTTTAATTAACCAAAATGCATGGAATTTTCACCTTTGAAATGTATTTAAATTTATAAATTAACAAATATTTGTAAATACATTATTATGAGTGATTAACATTATAAAATAACAAATACTATCTATAAGTTAAAAATACTATCTAAAGGAAAAACAATATAGATGAAATATATAGCCGTGCACAAGCTATAGCTTATGCGGCTATTAAAATAATTTATTATTTCATAGTTTCATTTGCATATTCCATTGTCAAAATAGACTTTAATATTACTTATAAATGTTTTATGCTTATTTATATTACTGTATGTATGCTTTTAAAATAATAAATAAATAAATTAATAAAATAAAAACAAAAATAAAATAAAAACAGTTATTATTTTTTAATCTAAGGTTTAATCCTTACACAATTTTATGTAAGTTGATTTATCTTATGCTTATTAATATTATTTCTTGTTTAACTATTTACATTTGTTATTTTTATGAGTTAAGTTTGTATATATTGTAATAGTATGATCACAAACTCTTTTGTTTTTTTTGTAAATTTCAGGTCAATTTGCCAGGGATCCCTGGGCAAAAGCTTTTCAATCATTTAAATTTAATAAATTATTTAATGAACTGAAGTCTCCATTAATTAGTTAAAGAATCAGATACCTTCGATACTTGCTGTTGGATATGAATATCCCTGGACTAGTTTCAGCATAACACCATAATCAGTAGGCCGAGCAACACTTTAGCTCTTAACAAATAAAGTTATATCAGTGAAGACCTTCTAGTCTCAATGAGCACGACGAGCCTAATAGATATTAATTGAGAGCTCGAGTGTTGCCCCGCCTGCTGATGATGGTGTTATGCCGAAACCAATCCAGGGATATTAATATCCAACAGCAAGTATCGATGGTAGCTGATTCTTTGATTAGCTTCTTTAACTCGCGGTAAGGTAAATACAACTTTTTTAATTTCTTCATTAATTATTAAATTATTTTTACAATGGGTAACAGTCCAAAAGATCTAAAGTTATTAAATTTTAACTTTCAATTAAATTAATGTAAAATACCAAGAGTACAATCTTACATTCTCTCCCCTGATCATAATGTGTCTGTTGTCCAGCTGAACATCTGGTAAAGCTTCTTCATTAAGAATACTATCTGCTCCTCCAGGAGGAGCTAATCCAATTAGTTCCCAATAATCAACTTGCATTTCATGACCTCCAGGAGCCTGCCATCAAATTCAAAGTCATATAAAATTATTATTGTTCTTATAAATCAGTAGAAAGGAACAAATAAATATGCCTAAATATATTTAATATGACATCAAAGAATATACAGAGTGGACAGAAGTTTCACCAAAATTCTGACAGCTTTAGCCATAAATTAATAAAACTGGTGAACTTTCTTAGAGTAAGTCAACCATTTCCACAAAAATGAAACAACGAAAGACGTATTTACAATAGATTTTTTTGATTCTAGGGCCAATTTTACCTCTTAAGAATGTTTGTTTATTGCCATTACATTGGCATGTATCTTTGTATTTTAATGTAAATAAAAATATTTTTCTATTCTATTCTATTCTATTTCTATCAGTATAAAATTTTCTTAAATTGGAAGTTATGTCATACAATTTTGACTTTATAAACTACTTGCTAAAGTAAAGAAGAATTTTTTTTTACAATGCCTAAATTTTAGCTAAAGAACACAAAAACATGGCAATTTTCAGGGAATAAAACTATTCAATATAAAATATACTGAGTTTTGTATTCTCTGGCTAAAATAGTACATAATGTTTTTCGACCATTTACAACACAGTTTATTTTCATGTTACATATTTTACTCTTTGCCGGGACAAGTGACAATCACCAAGGGGCCTAGCTGACCCACCTCCTAGGTACTTGGAATCTCCCTTTTGGCGCTAGACAACTACATAGTTCTTGTCCAATAGTAATTTCTTATATTAGTACTTTTGTTAGTAACATACAGCCATGATATTAGCAAATTTCTAAGTGCATTAGTCGAAAACAGTGCTTTGTTTACATGGAATTATACATGTCAACCAATTAAGTTAGAACTAATTGTAATAGTTAATTTAACTTCGTGTTAACCTCACAAATATAATACATACATACATACATACATACATTATATATATATATATATATAATATATTATATTATTTATATATATGTGTGTGTGGTGTTGTTTTTATCATATGATTCCCAGCCTTTTATTATTTAAGTTTCTAAAGTAATCATTAAAATAATATAACGTGGATTTACTTACAGTTTTACCTTCAGGTAATTTGTTAATAACACCATATAAAGCAATGGAAGACTCAGTGGAAAGAACAAGTGCATTATAGGTATGACAGAGTTTACCAGATAAAACACACTGAAGGAATCCTGAACCATCTCTGAGAGTAATGAACATCAGTGACTTGCCTAAATAAATTCAATAGAAATAAATAAGTTTAATTTTTACTTTTTCCTCATTTATACCGTAGGTATATAGGAAATTGTGTTTGCAAAACATCCAAGCCCTGATTCACCAGAATTATCCATTTCAGGGTTTTTAAGGCCTCCTAAGTGGTTTTTACTAAGTTGTCTGTCTGATGTGTGTCTGTTATCATCGTAGCTCCTCATAGAGAATTGAAACTTAGTATAAAATCAGTCTACCGCTGTAGTTGAGCTATTCGAAAAATATGTTTATGACATTAACCTGCACTAATAACTCAGTAAAAATTTTGAAAATTCATAAACGCAGAAAAATATTGCAATCAATTTAAAATTTGACCCGCATGTAGCCATGTAAAAACTCACATTTGTGCCTATATGTGACGAACATAATTTTCATTTCGTTATCAGCATTAGTTCAATTTCTATAAAATTACTTAAGTAATTTTTTTTAAATTGTAAAAAATCGGAAAATAATCCAATTGAGTATTATTATTCAGTACAAGTGTAATCTTTGTGTAATAAATAAGTACACTAAGTTTGTTTCAATGCAACAAATATATCGAGGGATTTTGTTGGATCATAAAAGTTAAGCACCATTGAACGTGATCAGTGCCTGGATGGATGACCACTGGTAATGAAACGGTTGTATTTACTATCTGAGGACAAGCAACGTGAGTTGAAAGATGTGTTGCATTATAAATTTAAGGACGTGCATATTAATAGAGAAGATGAACATAGCGAATTTGATGTGATGAGGAAAATTTCTGAAATACCCTGTACCCCATTTTATTTCTAAGATAAAACATATCATATAAACTCACTGAAATAAAAATTACACCTGTTGCATTTATGACTCATTAATGCGACAAGTGTTTTAATGTTTTAAAGAAAAATTTAAGGTTTTTATCTTATTCCATTTAAGAGATGTCTCAGTTCCCAGAATAATAGAAGAATAAGCAGTATTAAAACCTTACAACTCTTTATTTTCCACAAAATATTGTTTAATCATGGCAGAACTAGCTTCCAGATAGAGCCTTCATCAGCGCTGGAGTGATGTAGAACTGACAAAGAGTTTAAAACAACTGTCATCCCCAAACTTAAATTTTTAATTTAAAACATTCCACACCATTGCAAAATATTGATTATTCAGTAGTATTTGTTGTCAATATTGTATTGCTTTTACAAAAAACATAACAACTACTTAATAAAAGAGGAAGAAGTCTCTCCACAAAAATATATTTCTTTTTAGCAAAGCGCTTTCAACCTAACAAGAGGTCATCATCAGTGCTAGCCGTTGAATAAAGAAGAGGGTGATAGATGAGTCTTACAGATCAGGTTGAAAGCGCTTTGCTATAAAGAGATATATTTTTTTGGAGAGACTTCTTCCTCTTCTATTAAGATGAACTCCATTAACACTCACCTTAGTTCTTTAACAACTACTTCTATTAACCTTGATTTCATGGAGAGTGAACTAAACTTACATCAATAGATACTTCTAAATTTTACAAAACAAAAATAGTAGGCACAACATATTGGTCAGTAATATAAATATGAGATAATAAATTCAGAATAAATAATTATATTTTTATTATTATATTCTTTAAATGCTTTATATAAGAAAATGAGTAACATAGTTGGCATTTTCCTAGGCATTCAAAGCACACAGATAAAATAGATATTAAGGATTTAGAAATTGTTAATAATCATTAATTGACTTAAAATTAATAAATTATGGTTTAAACAGCACCTTGTCTCCTAAGCCTATGAACCCATCCAAAAATTTTAACTCTAGTTTCTCTGTTTTCAGTAGATTTTGATATTTTTATTAATTTAGCAGATGGAAGAGATTTGTCTTCTTCGATTGTAATTTTTTTAGCCTCTTCCAGGGCTTGATCATTCTTATCAGCAGCTTTTTCTTTATCTGCAGCCTTATAACAGTCTCTTACAAAAATTTTGGCAATTTTTTTCAACTGAGATTTAGATACAGGTTCAAAATCCTACACATAAATTTAAAAAAAAAACTTGAAACAATAAAGATATAAACATTAAAATTGATTTATTTTTTATTAAATGAAATTTGCACGTGAGCTTAAAGATCAGCATAAAAACTTTTTGAAATAACACTTAAGCAGAGAAAATCTTAAATTACATAGAAATTATACTTAAAATAATAGACAAAGTTCTTAGTTCATATCATCATTAAATACAAGTGATTGCACAGGCAATAGATGTTTTCACAGACAACGTATAAAGTAAGTTCTTTCCGATACTATTTTGGTACTTTTCACCAACCTATAGTTAGACAAACATCTTAGACAAAAAAAAACAAGAAGAAGCTGAAATTTTTAATAAAAATCGATAACGTAGGTCTAACTAGAGCATGTTTTTTTTTTTTTTTTTTTTTTTTTTTTTAACGCTTTAACCCGTAGGGTCATTTAGCGTTTTCCCTCACTCAAATCTCACTCAACATTAACCCTGAGTTTGTGCACATCCAACCATCTAGGAAGCACACCCTCCGTACATGGTAGCACTTATAACCAGTTCACAGTGTGTCTAGTTCATCCAGCCCAACCAGACTCTATCCAAACTCACTGCTCTGGCTAGTGTCTGCGACTAGTTCACCGTGTGCCTAGTTCATCTAGACCAGCTAGACCCTGGCTAGGCTCACCGCTCTGGCTAGCGCCGACTACTAGTTCACTGTGTGCTTGTTTCATCTAGTCTTACTAGCTCCTCTGATCACATTAGTCTCACTTGACCTCGTCCTTCCAGTCTCACCAATCTCATCAGTTCCACTAGCATCACCAGACTCTAAGCTAGACTCACTGCTCTGGCCAGTCCAGCGCCACCCGACAAAGAACCCAGCACCCAGATGTCAGCGTGCACAAACTCATTCTATAGCCCTGACCTGAAAGTCAAAGCTCCGCAGTGCTATTAGGAGACGTCTGTCTTCAAGAACCGAGCACTTTGTTCCTAGTCACTTACGTTACTAGTGTCGCCGCCATCACTTTCACTGACTAAGTTTTCGGACATACAAAGGCTCAGTATATCTTTCCGACCTTCATCTCCCCCAGCCCGCAGAACATTAACTTTTCGTGAGCTGGAGACAACGGAAACGTGGATCCAGACTTGTCTCAGATGAAACTAGATCCAACCCCGCATTTGCGTATTAGTAGCCAAGGAAACCACGTAAAACCCTGGCTGGATTGGGCGGCCTTTAATTCAAGACCTCCCGAGTGTACGGTACAAGGGATAACCTCATATTGAGGTCCTCCCCCGGCTGGATTTGAACCCTCGACCTCCAGGTCGAAAGGCGAGCGCTCTACCACTGAGCTACCTAGGTTAGAGCATGTTGAAATTCACGAGGGGTTGAGATCATTTTTGAAATTATAAGATTATTTTTTATCGTTAGAATTTAAAATTGGTGCATTTAAAATGTTCTACTTTTAGATAACTAGATTGGTCCAAGCTATATTTCATTAATAACAAAATAAATCTTACCCCTTTCTCTTTGTCCTTAGAGTCAACATATATCTGAGGGAAAGGTTGTTTACCATGATGTTTTAATGCTTTCATTAAAGTTTTATAAGGAGCTGCTTTAGAACCATCACCACCTTCATCACTCCCTTTTGACTCTGAAGTATATAACTCTCCTGAAAAATTAATTTATAATTTTTTACAATGAACACAATAGACAGCTGGACTTCAGCTTCATAGTTGGCAATTCTTTCTAAGAAGAACAAAAAGAAGAAACCCAAAGAAGAACGAGAAGAACAGTTGTGATAGAATTCATTTTCTAAACAAAAGATTTTCCCCATGTATTAGCATAGGACAAAATTTTTAGGAGGTGTTTTTAATATAATTTATTGTATTTTAACTCTTGAAATGTTATGATATCGAAAGTTGGACATCTATATTTACGTTAGGAAAGAAAACAAGTGTGGTTTGTTCGATTTTTCCGAATAAAAATACGGTAGTGAAATGTGACCTTTTTTTGTGCATTTGGACTCTCCGTTTTTGACTTTTTTAATATAATTCATATTATTTAACTCTTGGAATGTTATGAAATCGAAAGTTGGACATCTATATTATCGAAAAGAAACAAAATGAGTGAGGTTTAGTAGATTTTTCTGAAATAAATACGGTAGTAAAATCTAATGTTTTTGTATACATTTTGCACTCGTTTGTTTCTGGTGTTTTTGTACTATTTTTGACTTCTTATTAAGATAATATCGTATATTGGTTTCAACGACAAAGGTAATTCGTTTATACTGAAAGAAGTATGTATATCAGCATTTGTGGTATGGAATATTAGTAACTTTGTTGATAAGTTGCTCAAGTCACTTCTGTGCATTGATGCCGTGCATAATTTAAGTGAAATGTCAACATCTTCTATTCATTTGTATAATCTAGAAGACGTGCATGCTAGATTTTTGTTAATTAATAAAGGATGCATGGAGACATTGGCACAAGTTGAATCAACTTCATGCATAAATAATTACTGTTGTAAAATGTCAATGTCATTTACTCAATTTATGTTAAACCAAATAATCTGTCATATATAACTGTGCAAGAGACACCTAGGAAATATAACAAGCAAAATGCAATACTACACCTGGGATTTGTTCCATCATTCGACATTTGTCTTCATTGATGGCTCCACATAACGTCATGCCTCAAGTTTCGTCACGTTTAACTTATGAGGGTGCCGACGGAGCCTGAACTCACTGTAACCTTTGATTAAAATTCCAAAGAATATAATGTGAAGTATTTACTAGAGATGACGGTGCTCTCTTACCACCATCATGCTTGGTAAGCAAAACATGTCATTTGATACTACCGAGTTTTGAAAAACATGATACTCCCACAATATAACTGATCGAGAGACACCTAGGAAATTTAAACTTGCAAAATGCAATGCTACAATTATCTATGTTCATAAAATGATATTGTAATGTCAAACTTTATGACTCACAACAACTGCGAAGCTATGCCCACCTCAAGAAAGTCAATTTCATCACGGTAAGCCTTCACGAGCATCTGTTGCAACCTTCGTGCGACTGTAGTCAAACTATTTTATTCTTAATTAGGATTTAAACTTGTATTTAAACCTTTCTTTCATTGTTAAAATTTTATATTATAATAAAATTTAGTGAAATTGATTTTTATTTTATTCTAATTTCTCTACCACCTACACCAATTTGGGAGGTTTGTCATATAGGTGCCTGGGCCACCATAAATCTATAAGATCTGATATACCTTAGCTTGAGCTTTGTTCAGTCAAACACATACCTGACTGAGGTGTCCATCAGTGTCAAGGCAGACAGCATACGAATTTGTGATAATTATTTGTTGTTAAAAATAGTTTTCTTGTTTTTTGAATCGAGAGAGGCATCACATGTGTGGTTCCCAGACTTCTCAGGATATATGAATGAATTTTCTTGTAAACCTCATTACCTCAAATAGCTGATGCAATTTTAAACTTAACCAGCAAAAAGACTACAGCATTTGAATATTGTGTAAATAGTGTAATAGAATACTGCCTCCGTGGCCGAGGCAGGTATGACTGATCCTATTTCAGTCTAAATCTTTTTGTGGTAGAACATTATGAATTCTAGTAGCATCTAAAATTTCAATTTGATAATTTTATATTGTTAGAAATGTGCAATACTATACTAATAATACTTACCTGAACATAAAAAAAGTCTCAGAGGAAAATTGAGACGATTTCTCCAATTTTTATGTATGCATGATAAGCGAAAAATAGGGCAGATATCAATCATGAGTCTGTTTAAATTGTAGAAAAAATTGAGTAGTCATGAGTCTGTGTTTTTGAACAATTCCTTTATTTACAAGTATACATACAAAAAGAAAAGGAATACAAAAAGTTAACACAAAAGTATACAAGTAACCCACAAGGCAAAGCCTGAGGGGGGGGGGTAGAAATTGTAGATAAACAGATCTTTCAATGAGAAATACAATAGTGATGTGCCCAAATTGACTTTTAAACCGATTTTATATGAATCCTCAACAGATAATCGAGTGTATAGTTGATTCAAATCGCTTGATCTGATTAAAGTCGATTCGGTTCAATTCAACTCAAATAAATAAAAGCTGAAGCAATAAGTAGATTTAATTTAACATGAGTGGGTACAAGCTGACATAGGATATTTAAATCAAAACTAGTCAAATGATTAACTTGGGCCAACTAAAATTACTTATTCAAGTTAACTTAATTAGTCTTGTACCGACAGGAATATACATTCTATAAATGTTAAAATAAAAACAAAACATACTTGAGTTTATTTAAATCAGACTTAAGCCCATATGAATCAACTAATGTCTACTTCAATCGAGTCGATAGGGTCACCCTGGCTCCTATGTGACAAACCTCCCAAATTGGTGTAGGTGGTAGAGAAATTAGAATAAAATAAAAGAATCATTTCACTAAATTTTATTATAATATAAAATTTTAACAATGAAAGAAAGGTTTAATACAAGTTTAAATCCTAATTAAGAATAAAATAGTTTGACTACAGTCGCACGAAGGTTGCAACAGATGCTCGTGAAGGCTTCACCGTGATGAAACTTGACTTTCTTGAGGTGGGCATAGCTTCGCAGTTGTTGTGAGTCATAAAGTTTGACATTACAATATCATTTTATGAACATAGATAATTGTAGCATTGCATTTTGCAAGTTAAATTTCCTAGTGTCTCTCGATCAGTTAATTGTGGGAGTATTCATGTTTTTCAAAACTCGGTAGTATCAAATGATACATGTTTTGCTTACCAAGCATGATGGTGGTAAGAGAGCACCGCTCATCTCTAGTAAATACTTCACATTATATTCTTTGGAATTTTAATCAAAGGTTACAGTGAGTTCAGGCTCCGTCGGCACCCTCATAAGTTAAACGTGACGAAACTTGAGGCATGACGTTATGTGGAGCCATCAATGAAGACAAATGTCGAATGATGGAACAAATCCCAGGTGTAGTATTGCATTTTGCTTGTTATATTTCCTAGGTGTCTCTTGCACAGTTATATATTGACAGATTATTTGGTTTTTAACATAAATTGAGTAAATGACATTGACATTTTACAACAGTAATTATTTATGCATGAAGTTGATTCAACTTGTGCCAATGTCTCCATGCATCCTTTATTAATTAACAAAAATCTAGCATGCACGTCTTCTAGATTATACAAATGAATAGAAGATGTTGACATTTCACTTAAATTATGCACGGCATCAATGCACAGAAGTGACTTGAGCAACTTATCAACAAAGTTACTAATATTCCATGCCACAAATGCTGATATACATACTTCTTTCAGTATAAACGAATTACCTTTGTCGTTGAAACCAATAATATACGATATTATCTTAATAAGAAGTCAAAAAAAGTACAAAAACACCAGAAACAAACGAGTGCAAAATGTATACAAAAACATTAGATTTTACTACCGTATTTATTTCAGAAAAATCTACTAAACCTCACTCATTTTGTTTCTTTTCGATAATATAGATGTCCAACTTTCGATTTCATAACATTCCAAGAGTTAAATAATATGAATTATATTAAAAAAAGTCAAAAAACGGAGAGTCCAAAATGCACAAAAAAAGGTCACATTTCACTACCGTATTTTATTCGGAAAAATCGAACAAATCACACTTGTTTTCTTTCCTAACGTAAATATAGATGTCCAACTTTCGATATCATAACATTTCAAGAGTTAAATACAATAAATTATATTAAAAAACACCTCCTAAAAATTTTGTCCTATGCTAATACATGGGGAAAATCTTTTGTTTAGAAAATGGTTCTTATCAGTAGGTTACACCAAACCGTACTGTGGTTATCTCTAGGTTACCCTTGTCCAGCTGTGGATTACAATATGACAGTAATAAAGTAAAGAATAACACAAATGGTGCTCTGTTCCATATATTGGCCCTCTGTCTCAGAAAGTAGCTTCCTGAGCATAGACCTCTGTCTATGCCTTCAGAGGCATAGGAGTGCCTCCTATGCCTCTGAAGGACTATATATAACTCGGCACTCAATTATGCATGACTGAGGATGGCCAGAAGTGGTCGAAAGTCGGCTCTTGTTTTGTAATTAAAAAACAGTTAGTGTGAAGAGACTTGTTATTAGTTTATATAGGGAACTCAAGTTTAACTACTAAGCTGCCAGTGCTACCAGTACCTATTGGCACATTTTCTGGGTGTTGCATAGCAAAAGCCAACTCCCCTTGATTAATATGTATTTCAAACCTAGATTATGTTCCTTAGCTTTTTTTCTTTAAAAATAAGGAAAACACAAAAGAAGTAAGCATTAAAAAAATTAAAACCTATATCAATTAAACTTTTGTCCAAAGTGCTATTTAAACTAATGAAAAATAAAATGATATGGTGAATATTTGTTGAAAATAAGGATTTGTGGCATTAAAATGCAGATAACCAGAAGAATTAAAAGTAACAGAATTTGCTCAGGTCCATGCGGAGGTTGGGAGTGGCAACACTGTCTTTACCGCCGACCCCTTATTTTTACATTGCTTTAGTTTTAGGAAATAGCACCTAATATAACTTAAACAGTAGAGTAATTTCAACTGTAGAAACATTGTTATGCAACTTTTATCTAACCCAGACCTTATACAACCAGACTATATAGGTTTGAACCTAAGTAAGCACAAATTTTATCCCTTAATTTGAACATGGACTATAATTATTGGGAACTAATTCACACATAATTATAATAAGTGCACACATGGTTATAATCAGTTGACAGTGTGAAAAAATAATGCAAGGGAGTCAATAAGGTTAGCCTTAGATGTTGTAAGGCCAAAGTTATTGGTTCCTCCACAAAGTTTTCCTACTCTGTCAACTAATTATAATCGTGTGATGTACTAAGAGGCAGAAGCATCTACAATATATTTTTACCCAGTCAATGTTAAAGATTTCATAGGTAAACAATTACTTCATACATACATGGGGTTTGGCAGGGGGTTCAGAACCGAGATCAACTCTTCCCGCAGTTGTCATGTGAATCGAACATGGGTTCGACCCTAAACTCATTTTTATCGAGAATGAGTCTAAACTAAAGTGATGTAGAAATTCATACAGTTGGGGTCGGGGCGGGGGGACACAGTGGTCTAACTCCCTGGTTTTAGGTGGATCCGAAAAAAAACTGAGATTAGTTGCATCAACTACCGCACTGAGCGCTAGTTTTCACCTTGTTCTCTTATCACTATTGTTATCAGTTTAAATCGATACTTCTATTTATGTTTATAAAAAAATGTAAACAAGACAATTTTTATCTTATTCATTGACTTTTTTTCTTTTTTAGTAGCTTATAAGATAATTTTTTTAGAAAATAGGATAACGTGTGTTACGAAAGGTGTGTTATAATGAGACAACGAAGACGTAAATTAAATTTATAATTTCCCGGTTTGATGTTTGTTTACAAACATTTTTTATGTTTGTCTACAAATCATGGTTATCACGATATCAGGTCTACTTAAAATTAACACAGCGTTTATATTTTTATAACATTTTATGAAAATTATACCTTTAAAATAATTAATACAATTTTTAACATTGTTAAAGACCCTTTTAAATAATTTTAACCTTAGAATTGAAGAAATAATTATTTTATATATAGGGAACAAGGTGAACTGACCGGCCACTAGCGGAGAAAGGGTGAACTCAGGGCAGGTCCATCTAAAGCAGCTTATTTCGGGGGAGTTAGACCACTGTGTCCCGCGCCCCCACCCCTACTGTATGAATTTCTACATCACTTTAGTCTAAACTATAGGTTAAAAGTACCGTGGGAACAGATGGCGTAAATCCCTCTGCTAAACGCTACGAGTGAACGAAGAATATAGATCTTACTTATTAATTAGAACTACAAATAAAAATTTAATACCTAATGACAAGTCTTGTAGAGCTGATTCTACTTCGCCGGTAGCAGTCATCTTCACGACCAACTATCAAAAACTAACGATATTGATAAGAAACAAATGCTATCGTGTCAGTTCAACGTCGTAATTAATGATCATACATTAATTAACTAAAACAAACAATCACTTTTGAAATAAAATAAACAAAGGAATAGAGAATACATGAGCAATCGATTGTGTCACAAGTTCTGCAATGAATTTAATACTAATTTATTATTACAATTCTATACGCAATAGATTACTTAAGGAACTTAATTAATAGATAACAAGAAATCAAACAACTTAAACACTTAAATTACAATTGCTTCACAATCTTCCCAAAAAATTACAACACGTTGCTGAACAAATTTGACAACCAACAAAACATATGGAAATTTTGTTGCCAGCTTAAAACAAAACGAAAACAAATGATGATCTAATCTTCTAAACAAAGATTTATTTAGAAAAATTGCTAAATCATTGTTGTACTTACTTTTACCTACCTTAATCATTTCTCCTTTTTAAAATTAATTTATGTGTCCGAAAATTTCAATTCTTCTACAGTCAAATTTCAAAATTTGACGAGAATTTCCTTTAGAAAAAACTCGCTAACACGATACGCGTTATGGCGAAAAACTGCGAAGAGTGGACAACTCTACTAAACTCAACTCCTACAAATCACATTTTAGCGAATTTCCTTTGGGAAAAAATCGCTAATGGGATAGGCGTCATGGCGGAAGTCAAACCTTGGACTACGACTAAAATCCGTTTCAGAGGTCCCAAATTACGAAAAAATACGTTTTGTGAAACTTTGTGTGTGTGTGTGTGTGTGTGTGTGTGTGTGTGTGTGTGTGTGTGTGTGTGTGTGTTTATATATATATATATATATATATATATATATATATATATATATATATATATATATATATATATAGTATTTTGTAAAAATAAAATATTACAAAAACTTCTATTTATAAGCACATATTCATCTATCACATATATATATATAATATATATATATATATATATATATATATTATATATATATATATATATATATATATATATATATATATATATGTGTGTGTGTGTGTGTGGTGTGTGTGTGTGTGTGTGTGTGTGATAGATGAAGATGTGCTTATAAATTAGAAGTATTTTTTAATATTTTATTTTTGATTTTGTAAAGCAGAATAAATATATTTTATTTTTCCTAGTTATATGAGTTCCCGGTAGGCAGGTATATTGCTTATAACCTGGGCAGTAGCATAACTACTTGATACACAATTGTCTCTGTATTATTCAAAGGAAAAATCCTCACTGCACAGCATTATTAGCGTCATATGGTGCTAAGGTTTTGTTAATTTTTAAAAATCTTAACAATTTCTTTGAAAAATCCTGAAACAGAAAAAAATAGGTGTTAATGCTACTGCACAAGGTCAGGCTCGGTCTGGGCTATCGGGCAAATGCCCGGTGCACCCTTGGTCCTTACCTGTAAAAAAGAAAGACGAGAGTAAGGAAGAAAAATAAAAGATTTTCCAATCATTCCTTTTATCTTTCTCCCTCACTCTCTTCTTTCTTTTTTATAGGTAAGGACCTAGGGCGCACCGGGCATTTGCCCGATAGGCCAAACCGGGCCTGACCTTGCGAAGTTTCATTAAATTTTTTTCTGTTTTAGGATTTTTCAAAGAAAGTGCTAAAATTTTTAAAATTAACAAAACCTGAGCATAATATGAGCGCTAATAATGTTATGCAGTGACGATTTTTCGAATGATGATGACAGTTTTATATAACCAGTGCATATGCGCATTTCTTTTGAATAACACAGAGACAATTGTGTATCAAGTAGTTATGCAACTGCCCAGGTTTAAGCAAAATACCGGGCTACCGGGAACTCATAAAACTAGGAAAAATAGTATATTCTGCTTTACAAAATCAAAAATAAAATTTTACAAAATACTTCTAATTTATAAACCTTGTGCAGTAGCATTAACACCTATTTTTTTCTGTTTCAGGATTTTTCAAAGAAATTGTTAAGATTTTTAAAAATTAACAAAACCTTAGCACCATATGACGCTAATAATGCTGTGCAGTGAGGATTTTTCCTTTGAATAATACAGAGACAATTGCGTATCAAGTAGTTATGCTACTGCCCAGGTTATAAGCAATATACCTGGCTACCATGAACTCATATAACTAGGAAAAATAGAATATATTTTATTCTGCTTTACAAAATCAAAAATAAATATTACAAATACTTCTAATTTATAAGTACATCTTTATCTATCATATATTATATATATTATATATATATATATATATATATATATATATATATATATATATATATATATATATATTATATATATTATATATATATATATATATATATATATATATTGCGAAATGTTTCGATCCCGAAAAACCCATGCCCGTAGCCAAGGAGGATCTAGTTTTTGAAAAAAATGTCGCTCCCTCTGAAAAGTAGTTTTTAGGAGAAATTCCTTAAAGGAGTGAGATAAATTTACTTTGTTCAGGTGCGGGATTGGTAGGGCCTTGAACCTCCTGTTCCATCTCCAACCCTTGGCAGTTGTCTTGTGAACGTGATTTACCTCTAGAGTTCAACCCTGAAACTCATTTTTCACGGTAAAAAATACCGTGTTAACAGTTGGGGCTGAACCCCCCGCCAGACAGAAGTAATATTGACTTCGTCTACACGAGGTGTTGAACACTGGGTCGAACTCTCGACACCGATTTTACTCCGTGTAGACGTTTGCGGGGTTTAACCCCGAAAACAAATTATAGGTGATTAACACCTCGTCTAGACGAAGTATATATCTCCACTCACAAGTTCTGACAGGATACGGGCCTGGAGGAACCGGGCAAGAAAACTTTTTTAACTTTGGCTGGTTAAAAAAGCATACTTTAAGGGGCCAGGTGGTAGAGTCCATGTAATGGTACGGACTTTATTTCTGCCAGAACTAAATTTGTTAAAGCAGTAATTTACTGGGTGACTACTATGCACTCTACGTACACGTAATTTGGGTACAATTTGAGTCAAATACTACTACACTGGAATATGAGAACACAATTAGTTAAGTAGGTATTTCTCAGAGGGTAATGAACCTAATAAAGCTCGTGTTAAACATTCGAAACGCTAAATAGTGTCATCTTCATAATGTCACGAGCTTTTGAACCAAACTGAAATCTAACGAAGCTTGGCTTTGTTCGAAGGGGTACTTTAGAGAAGGAGTTATCAGAGTGGGGGTATGCGCTGCGCGGTCGTAGTGGGGGGTTTACACCAGCCTCATATCTACAGCCAACGAGGGAAGGTAAGAACCACAGGATGTGAAATCAAGATAGAAATGTCGTATTTTCATAGATTTACAGTGATTTGATCCCGGTCTAATGGAACAGGCTAAAACTCAGTTACCCAGACTCTACAATACATCAATTATTGAAATTAAAAAGGACGAATTAGAAGAGGTAAATCGATTTTAATTCTTATAATCAATTTTTAAGGTTATAATTTCAGCCATAATGTGGAATGTTTCGTTTAAAAGTTTACCAAAACAACCTGTCACAGCGCTAGTTGTAATTATTGGAGGGAAATTAAAATTTCGTATTTTTAAATTTGATCAATATTTTACGATATTTCCTTAATTTTACCTCGTTAAATGTGTGTTATTTCTAAATGTTTTATTTTTGTATTATTTATGGAGTTAAAAAAATGACCATGTTTTGTTTTTAATGAATGCTTTGCATGTTTTATTGTAGAAATATGAGAGAAGTTACATATTACTCCAACAGATCGTATCTGGTTTGTCAGAGAAAGAAGCTCATGATGCTCTTAACAAAGCCATTGCTAAGGATAAGATGCATGAGGAAGCAGTTTCTATCGGTTTACTTGTTACTATACTCACCGACCCACCTCATGCTCCCAAGGTTTTTTTTTTATTGTGCATCTTCATAAGAAGATGTTTGTTATTTTTATGGCTATTCTGAGAGAATACATTGCAATTGACTGAACAAGTGAGAGAAACAATACTACATACTCCAAGGGACTTATGTAAAGGGAAATGAACATATCAGGCCTTCCCAATGTAAAAAAGTATTACCAAAAACCCCTCCGCTACTCCCTAAGATGTGAAAGATTTGGTGCTTTGGGAGGTATGTTATGACATCATCGTATTTGATCTGAGTTTATCTTGGTTGGGTTAGAAACAGAGTGTATTGTACTCAATCGTCTGTTAAATACCCTGTATTTTTAAGTTTGTAGAACATTATTGCAGAAATTTTTGTTGGTTAATTGTTCTACGCAATAAAACTAACAAAATTATATGTTAGTTGCATTATATATTTTTTTAACATTGTAGTCATATCCAGGCATTAAAAACAAAAAAATATACCCTAAACATTATTCGACACTTAAAAAAAGCTTATACAATTGACAAAAGTAACGATTTAAATAAATACTAGAAAGTAGGGTAAAAATAACATGTCAGACTAGAATTAAAACATAAACCTTAACCTATGAATTAAAATAGAAATATACTACTATAATAGTACATTATACTATTTGCGGAAATAAATCTTATTTTACTGAAGTGACTTTATTTACTGGTGAGCGAAGCGAGCCGTAAATTAAGTTGACTTTTATGCTAAAACTTTCTGACTGTAATACTATAACTGATCAGGATTAGAATGGGCTGTGATTTAGGATTAACCCGGAATAAGCTGTTATAGAAATTTGATTAATTTGAAAACTGTTTTTTTAAAACGGCTTTCATATCATATATTTTCACATGTTAAATTTACATTGTAATAATATTAAGTATTATTGAAACTAGCATTTATTGATAATTTACTCATTGCTTCAAGAATAACTTCATATGACATCTCCGTAGTTATTTAAATAACTACGGAGATAATAGTTATTGTTTTAATTAAATATTTAAGCTACAATTTTTAGGAAGAGTGGATAATAATGTTATTGATTCAAATAAGGCTCAAGTAAAGATCTAAAGAAATATTTTAAGATTTTTTTTATGATTTTATTTTAAACATTTTTTGTAGTGTTGGAGAGACCTGACATTAATATCAAGAGATGGGTTGGCACTAGTTCAAGTTGTTCTTACACAACTAGTTGTAGAAAGATGGCCTCGTCTGACTGATATTGTTAGAAGTCAAACAATATGGGTATTGCGAGAGCTTATGAGAAGCACTGTGACTGGCATGGATAATCTCTGCTGGAATCTCATGAGGTTTATGACTGGAGGCGATGTTTCACCTAAAAATATTTTTCTTATAGAATCAGTCTTAGATATCCTTATTGAGAATAGGTCAGTGATACTATTTTAATTTTACTATTAACCTCTGTCAAAAGTCATTGAAATTATTCTATGCTAGCCTTTTATTGGATGATTTTGTTTGAATGGGTTTTATTGGTTGTCACTACTGGTTAATCTACTAATTTGATTTACTAATGGACCCCTTTGATTTGAGAGGTCTTACATCCTTGGAAATTAAGTTCATAGGACAAAACAAATGCATCAAGGACCTAGGGGGTCAAACAATAAATGTCCATTTTTTGGTCAAACTAAATTATTAGTGCTATCTATTAGATTATAGGATGTACTATTGATATATAACAAATTAATACACCACAAATATATATAATATATTATATATATATATATATATATATATATATATATATATATATTATATATATATATATATATATATTATATATATTTATTTATTTATAATGTTTCTAAATATGACTTGAGTGCGACTATCATGGTTATTCCCCTGGCTCTCTATTTTCTACTGCCTGATTTATGAAAATTATTACTTTGTAACAGAAATCTTTTTGCTTATTATGCATAAAATATTAATCATTAAAATGAAGTGAAAATTATTTAGCCAGTGAAATTAATTGATGGCATATTTAAGATTAGTATTGGTGAAATTTTGATGCTTGGCATCAAATAAATTAATAAAAGTAATCCTTTATCATAAAGATTATTGTACAGGAAGTAATTATTCTTATACTAGTGTTGCCTTCAATATTATACCTCTCAAATACATTGTTTTGCTTTATTTTATTAATATTAATTATTTTTTACAGGACTTGGTTAGAGAAATTTCCATTAATAGTTGCTACAGTTGTTTACACTTATTTAAGACTTTTAGAAGATCATATTTCACCAGCTTTAGCCAATTTACAAAAGAAAGAAGTTACTTTTCTCGTTTCTCTTATTCGTGAAAGGTTTAACGACTGTCTTATGATTGGACGTGATTTAGTTAGACTTTTACAAAATGTTGCCCGGATTCCTGAATTTGAACTTTTGTGGAAAGATTTACTTCATAATCCAAAAATGTTTAGTCCTAACTTTACAGGTAATTGACCTTTCTATAAAGATTAAAAATATTTAAAACAGCTTCCCTCTCTCCTATAATTATATAATCTACTCTATGCTATGTTCATCCTCCCTACTTTAGATTCTCTTTGTTCTTCCTCAGAATGAACAAGTTGTTAAATTTATACTGCAACACGTATTCGGACTCGCTTTGCTCGTCCTTAGTTTCATTTCCAGGGGCCACCCATCCATGCACTGACCACACTCGATTCTGCTTAACTTTTCTGATCCAAAAAAATGCATGGATATACTTGTTGTATTGAAGCTAGGGTTCCGAATTTTGGCGGTAAAAACTATTTAGTGCATACCAGTGGTAAAAAATGGTAAATAACGGTAAAAAGTGGTATAAAGTGGTAAAAATTCTTAAAACCTTAAATATTTACTTAATCAGCAGAAATAGCTAAAGTATCAATTTAATAACTGTTCAGAAAGACTTTTCCAGGGCCCTGTTTTTAACACTGAATGGAATCATGTAATGATGGAATATTGGTTGGAAAACGAGATTCCAAGATCAAATTCTCAACATCAAAAATGTGTTTCTAAAAATAGTCGGAATGAATTGGTTGAAATCTATTCGCAAATTAAAACAAAGCTATAATTGTAGCTACTTTTTCTGGATGCTTTATTTAAATAATTGATCTAAATTAATTTAATAAAATAAATTAAATAGTACTTGGAAGATATAACTGAAAGGGTGGAAAAAACTAACTTAACGAATAACGAAACAAAAACAAGATAACGAATAACGAAACAAAAACAAGATAACGAATAACAAAAATACACAGATTTTGGGATGCAAATATGTAAAACACAGAAATCACTAGCTTCTTTATCTTCTTAACTTTAAAAATTAATATGGCTGACAAAACCTTTCTTTATGTTACTTTGTTGGTTTAGAATGAACCTTAACCTTTTTTTTGTTTTTCTTAAACTTTTTTACTTTTTACCATTTTTACCACAAATCCAATAAAGTGCATACCGTTATTTACCAATTTTTACCACTGGTTTTTACCAGGTGGTAAATACCAGTTGGAACCCTAATTGAAGCCAAACTTGTACTTATTTATTATGTGAAGGTTTTCACTTGTACTGAATATCAGCTTAATTGGATTATACACAAGTAATTTGATATAATTTGAGTTAATACTGATAATGAGATAAAACTTAGCACAAATGTTAATTTTATTAATGGCTACATGTATGCCAAATCTCAAAATGATAAAAACCGTATTATGATTTTTCAAAATTTTTGATGACATAAAAAAATTATTTTCCGCATAGCACAACTACACCTATAGATTAATTTTCCTACAATGTTTCAACTCTCAAGCATAAATACATTCGGAGCTCCGATAAAAACGGAAACCTACTTACTAGGCCTCATAAACACTTGAAATTGATAATTCATGTGACATCCTGGTTTTTTTTTTAAAAAAAAACACATTTTCACAAATGTATTATGAAAACACTAACCTTTTCCTACATACCTACGGTTATGTACTAAACCTAAAGTTAGTTTCTATATGAATGTGTGGACATACGTACCCTTGTCTTGGGAACAAAACATAGGTTTCAATTGATTGAAATATAATATAGTGTAAGACTTCTTCCGAATCTGTGGTTAGCACAGTTTTTGTGTTATTTAATTTAAATTTATAAATACTTAGTTTTTTTAATAAGTTTTGAAAAATAAAGTTGATAGGTAAGCTAAGAGCCATTACTGAAGAAACTTAGATGAAACTTTTTTTTATGAAGGTATATTAGTTTGTAATGATTATTATTTAATTATTAATTATGAGTGAATAAAGTGTTTATTGCTTGTTGTTGGGATATACTAACTGTTTTGTGTAATTTTTAGACGTAAGTCGAGCACGATTTGTTACACTCCACGTGTCCTTCATAGTCTTAAATTATTTTCTTTCATTTGCATTATTTACCTCGTATCATAAAAAGCAAAATATGAAATGGAAAGATGCTGGACTCATTAGCATTATAAAGTTAATAATCTGATCAAACTTTTCAGCTTCTTCAACAAATAAGTACAGTGCTGTAAGAGGAATTTAATAGGAGGTTCTCATCCTTCAAAAATGTTTCAAATATACTATAAATTATTAAATTATTTTTAGGTATTGTTAGTATCCTTCAAACACGAACAAGTCGAAGGTTTTTACAATCTAGACTCACTCCTGACATGGAACAGAAAGTTGTATTCTTAACTTCTAACGTAAAATTTGGCAATCACAAGAGATATCAGGATTGGTTTCAAAGATTGGTAAGTTGAAATGGTTTATTTTTTAATTTTTACAATTTTTACTCTTGTAAGGAGGTACTGTGAATAAGTGTGAATAGTTTGTCCTGATTTAAAATGCTAAATTTTTATTTTTGAGTATACGTTGTATTTTTTTCCAAACTGTCCATGGATCTCATGATATTATCTTGATATTAGGTGATTATGTTTTCACAAAAAGTTTGAAGTGTCTAAAATCTCAATTTTTATGAAACCACAACTAAGGCCTTAAGTACATTATTTTACATTGCATTAATTTAATTTACATTATAAGGGCCTGCAAAATACACCCTGCATAGATTTTTATTGATGGAGAGTAAAATATATAATGGAAATATACTAGACTCATTAGCATTATAAAGTTAATAAGCTTCTTTAGCTAATGAAGGCAGTGCAATAAGGGGACTTAGAAAGGAGGTTCTGAACCTGCTAATTAGGAAAAGGTACATAATGCATTGAATTATTTGGTCTCTTTTTAGGTTTTTGTTTCAAAATTCGTCTACCTGTAATTGTCAACAATTTTATCATTTTAAAAACCAATTTTTTTATTAAATGTTTTACACGTTTTGCTTAACTTACAGTATTTATCAACACCAGAATCTCAAAGTTTGCGATGTGATCTCATAAGGTTTATTGTTGGTGTAATCCATCCAACGAATGAGCTGCTTTCGTCAGATATCATCCCTAGGTGGGCAGTCATTGGTTGGCTCTTAACTACATGTACATCTAGTGTGGCTACTGCCAACTCTAAATTAGCTCTGTTTTATGATTGGCTCTTTTTTGATCCTGAAAAGGATAATATTATGAATATAGGTAAAAGATGTTTAATTATTTAAAAGAATATTGATATGTATGGATTTATAAAATATTAATTTATTATGTATGTATAAATTATTATACATATATATATATATATATATATATATATATATATATATATATATATATATATATATATATATATATATATATATATATATATATATATATATATATATAATATATATATATATATATATATATATATATATATATATATATATTATTAATTTATTAAAATTTTTTATTTCAAACCAATTATGTATAAGTTTAGTTTCTTTTATAAATATATCATATAAACTCAAAAAGTAAACTATTGATGAGTACCTGTGTATAATATTCTTCTATATGACTTAATCTCTTTTGTCATCGTTGCATTATTTCTTTGGTCAAATATTTTATTTATTGTACATCTGGATAGTTTGTCTATAGTAGATATCTGGTATCCATTTGTTTGATTATTGAAATCTATTGTTCCAGCCTCTCTTCCTTCATGAGTTTTGTTAGTTGTTTTTGTTAAATATTATTTACTTGTTCAGTTTTTTTAATGTAACTCCTGTGTTATTTGATAGTTTAAGCCCAAATTTAAACAAAATAATTATAGCTTAGAATATATTCGCTTGATTGAACTGAAGCCTTCCCTTTTTCTTTGTAACAATTTAAAAATACAAACAAAACTCCATGTTAGTTTGTTAGATTGTAGAATTTATTAAAGCCTAGTCAAAGTTAAATTGTATACAAATGAAGTTCTACAAAATTACGAGTACCTTAAAAAAGAAGTTCTTAATGTTTAGTAATTGGATATTATTTTTTACAGAGCCTGCTATTTTAGTCATTCATAATTCTCTGAGATCTCATCCAGCTGTAACTGCTACCCTTCTAGATTTTTTATGTAGGGTAAGCATTTCTTTACTTTTACCAACATTCAATTTAGTTACTTTTTAAAATTAAAAGTATTAAGTATATCATAGTATTAAAGGTTGGAAAGGTCTTACTTCTCAGCAATCATTGTTAAATTTATTGAATTATTTTTTCTGAAAAAAAGGTAAACTGTATTATAAAGATGATTTAGTTGTGATAATGTAAGCTATTCAATTACTATGTTGTAATGACATACAGTCTATCGTTTAGTTTTAAAATCCCCAAGGTCATAAGTATTTTGGGGATTGACCAATCAGAGAAGCCGCTGCCAACCTCTCACTTAAAAAGAGAAAAAAATCCCTACCACAATAACCGCTGTAGGGAAAAACCTTCTTCCCGGCAATCGTTCACTTTGTTTGTGGTTCTTCTTTTGATTATCGTTTTGAAAACTACTTTCAAATTAATCTTAAAATGATATTTTAAAATAAAACTACACAAAAGAAATGTGAAAAAACATCGCCAAGAAAATACGGGTAAAATAACCTGATTTGTTTACATAGTTTTTTCCCGCTCCCTTCTTGCAGGGATTTTTTTTCTTAAGAATCAGTGGTGTCTAAACTGACCTGTCAAGATTTTTAAACTAAACGATAGACTGTAGTTATGTTACTAAAAATTAGCCAGAAAGGAGAAAATGTAATGCTTGTAACACACTAAAAGAGAAGAAAAAAGTCCTTACAATTGTAAGGGGGTAATGTGTACATAGGGCGATCTGTTTATTTATTCACCCCACGCAGTACTTACCATCCCTTCCATTGAGGGATTGAAACAAGTACTATAGTCATTGAAATAAGTACTATAGTCATTTTGCAATTGAGATAAGTACTATAGTCATTTTGCAGTTGAGATAAGTACTATAGTCATTTTGCAATTGAGATAAATACTATAGTCATTTTGCAGTTGAGATAAGTACTATAGTCACTATAGTCATTTTGCAGTTGAGATAAGTATATAGTCATTTTGCAATATAGTACTATAGTCATTTTTGCAATTGATAAGTATATAGTCATTTTGCAGTTGAGATAAGTACTATAGTCATTTTGCAATTGAAATAAGTACTATAGTCATTTTTGCAAATTGAGATAAGTACTATAGTCATTTTGCTAAGTCATTTGCAATTGAAGTACTATAGTACTGAGATAAGTACTATAGTCATTTTGCAGTTTGCCATTTTGCTATTGAGATAAGTACTATAGTCATTTTGCAGTTGAGATAAGTACTATAGTCATTTTGCAATTGAAATAAGTACATTTTGCAATTGAGATAAGTACTATAGTCATTTTGCATTGAGATAAGTACTATAGTATTTGATTGAGATAAGTACTATAGTCATTTTGCAGTTGAGATAAGTACTATAGTCATTTTGCTATTGAGATAAGTACTATAGTCAGTTCCTGCATAATTTGATTCAAAGTTAAATGACTGATTCGGACAATGGTTTTACTGTCTGTTGCACCTAGAATCAGTAAAACATTCTGGTTGTTCAAATGTCATTCTGTGATTATTTATGGTTTTTTTTAAAATCTAATTATCAGAAAAATACATCTACTTTCTAAAATTCTAATTATCAGAAAAATACATCTATGTGTCGATATAAATTATTGACTCGTAGATTTATTTTTCTTGTATCAACTGCTGTATCTGTTTTAATCTTGTTTCTAATTTTTTTCATCTTTCCAGATAATTCCAAATTTTTATCCACCTTTAGCAGACCGGGTGCGTAATGGTATTTATACATCACTAAAACAAATCCTGGAGAAAAGAGTCCTGCCCAGTGTGTATCCTCTATTTGCTAATCCCAAGTTAGATAGAGAATTAAAAGGATTAATACACGAGACATTTCCTGAATTCTGTTCTGTACCACCCATCGAAGGTATAATAGATTATTATTATTTTTTTTTTTTACTTTTTCTCATTTATAACATGTATAGAATATTGGAAAAATACTATTATTGGAAATGTAGGCAATTTATTTGGTATAATAAAGGAACTATGTGAGTATATAGGAAACCAAGTATTCACCTAAATTATTTGTTTCAGGCATTTTTAAGAACTGTTTTATTTTACTTTATTTTAACTTTACAGTATACCAAGCTTTAAATTCAAATTATGTTGGTTTCCCGCCATTGTCTAGGTTTTCGCAGGATACTAGTTTTGAATTCAAATTATGTAGTTTTCCCACCGTTGTCAAGGCTTTCTGTATCATTTCTATTTACAGCTTGATGTGTAAACGCTTCCGTCGTTGCCTTCTAAAGATGCATTTTGTAACGAATTTGAGTTGTTCTCCAGCCTCCAAGCCATGAGGACTAGCTTATTCTTAAGTTTACCATTAATCAAATTTAATTCTTTTATTTTCAAATTAAATCAGTAAATATGTTATAACAAACTATTTCTTGAGAAAGGAACATCAAATTATACGGAATGACCAGTTCAACAGAGTGTAAGAAAATGTATCTGGAATATAAGTTTTTTGAATTTTTGGGAGATGGATCGCCATAATTGATATGGCGATCTCATTTACGTGATCTCAGTTTAATTAATTGATATATGTTATGCTGATCTGATCTCGATCTAATATCTTTGGTTTAAACTTCTTAATGAAAGTTGTAGTGTTCTCTCTTGTTCAATTTAAAAAATTTATCTATAATTATGTTATGTCTTTAATGCTACATATATTTTTGATTTGTAAAGTCTTGTGAATATATTTATAAATCAAATATATTATATACGAATGGTTACTAAAATTAAAGTTTTTTTTTATTATTAAAAAATATCTCTCAGATAAAACCCTTTACTTAGTTAATTAAAACCAATTTCAGTTAATTAAAACCCCATAACTTCTTATTAATTTTGGTTTTTATTTCATCAGGATAACTTTGTCGAGTGCAAAGCAACATTTTTAAGGAAAATCAGAAAAATAAAAAAATATATGTTTAAAAAAAATTTAAAAATATTTTTAATATTTTTATTCTTTAGTGGAGGGATATACCTCTGTGTAAAAATTAAATTATTGTAATGATAAACAAATAAAGGTTTAAAAAATTGCCTTTTGTTACTATTTGTGACTTTAATTTGTAGGTGGTAGACTAGACGATGTGGGGAGAGATGATGATATCATAGAATGTGGCCCACCCGATCTTGAAGAGAGCCACACCAATGATCAGCCTGAAGCTGTTTTCAGCGATGAAGAGCCTGATCAAGAAATCGATGTTAAACCTGACATTAAACCCATTCTCATACCTCCAATAGGTTTGTACTTATCTTGATGTTCGAAGCATAATAAAGATTTTGGGAGATACCTAAAACAACTAGAAGATGTTAAAGTAGAGTTCTCAACTTGTACCGTAATACAACTCCTAATAAACAGGGTGGACCAAAAAAAGCTTAAATATTGACATTTGAAAAATTTAGCCAAGAGTAAAAATGCCTTATGTTTGACTTAAGTATACAAATAATTTATTATCTTACCCTCATTTTAAGGTATTTATTGTCACCATGCTAGATTTGAGAAAAATAGTAACACTAAATTTTTTTTAAAAATTGAAAATTTAATGAATGATTTGTGTTCTTAAGACAAAAATAAGGCATTTTTACCCTTAGCAAAATCTTTATAATGTCAATGAACAAGCTTCAATTTTGAGTTGAAACGCCCAATTTTTCAAATTTGGATACTTATTCCTGCCAAAATAACAGTCTTAGACAAAAATATACGAGCAACGAAATGTCTTTTTTACTCATCCATAGAACCCAAAAAGCCCAATAAAAGTTAACCCTCTGATTAACTTTATTATATTTTTTCGCAAAGTTTAGTGTTGGATGGCCACCCCAAGTTTCCTTTACACAAAAAAGTACCCCAAGTTTCATTAATTTGTGTCAAATGGTTCAAAATCTCAGAGGGGAAGGGAAGATACTTTAAGACAACTCTGTATATTACCACGGACAAAACATAAGACTCTATACTTTTATTTATCTTTGTGATCTTCATACCTTTCCGCTTTTGTGAGGATTGGAGAGAAGTATGATTCACTGTTTTTGTTTGACTATGTACTTGTATTAAGAAGAGATGCCAATGATGACTTAAAATTGCAAGTTTATAATTTTATCACTTCATAATTATTCTAATACATAAGTTATTGTAATTTTAAAGTAGAGTTCAACTTGTACCATAATATATTTATCATGAACCTGTACTAATACATTATCAACCTGTACTATACATTTTATCACTGAACCGTTAATACATTTATCACTGAACCTGTACTAATACAATTTATCAAGCTGAACCTGTACTAATACATTTACTGAACCTGTACTAATACATTTAATCACTGAACCTGTACTAATCATTTATCACTGCCCTGTACTAATTTATCACTGAACCTGTACTAATACATTTATCACTGAACCTGTACTAATACATTTATCACTGCCTGTACACATTTATCACTGAACTGTACTAATACATTTATCACTACCTGTACTAATAATTTATCACTGAACCTGTACTTACATTTATCACTGAACCTGTGAACCTGTCTAATACATTTATCACACTGTACTATACACTGCACCTGTACTAATACATTATCACTGAACCTGTACTAATACATTTATCACTGAACCTGTACTAATACATTTATCACTGAACGTACTAATACATTTATCACTGAAAGTGCTCAGGTTACTTTTTCGATGTTTCAAAATTTAACCTATAGGACCCTTTAGTAATAATATATATGATTTGAAACACTTGTGAAATTTTAATCTTCAGTAACACTTCAAATTTTTCTGCTGAAAATATGGACTCCAATCAAACCTTATCATTTGGTATTAAGATTTTTAAAATACAGATGTGAAGTCACCGTGTTATTTGTTGTCAAGACTTTAATATTCTTATGTGTGTCAGTCACAAAGAAACTAAACTACAGAGGGAGGACACAACAGTACTTATATTTTTTTGTTAGATTGTGTAACCTCACCATAATTTACAGTTATAAAAGAGACTAATACTTAGAGGGTGTACATGGGCAGAATAACACAGTGATAAAGGGTCAGGAAGGGAGACAGCTTCCACCAGGTACCATAACAGGACTTACTCCTACTAGTCTCTCTAGAGAGAGACTAGATACTCCCCACCCCTCTACTAATCTTATCCTAGCACCCACACAACAAATGGGAGGCATTTTTCTGTGACATCAAATTAAATCATTTTATACAATACAGATAATTTAAGAATATACGGGATATTTATCCCGTATATTCCGGTTTTATTTACCGCAAGTTGAAGAGGCAATTGAAGAATCAGCTACCGTCGATACTTGCTGTTGGATATAAATATCCCTGATGATGGCATAATGCCATCATCAGCAGACGGGGCAACACTCGAGCTCTCAACTAATACCTGTTAATTAAAATAAAACAATTAAAACTTATTTTAAATTCATTTAAGACAAAATAGTAAAAAAATAATGCAATATTTACAATGAATTGTAGTTATTATGAAAAATAAAAAAAATTATGTCACCAATGTACAGTTACGGCACATAGCTACCCAATAAATGATAATACTTAATGTATCCTCTCTCTAAGTACTAGTTTCTTTGACTGTCGTTCTATTGGAAGGTTGTTTTGATTAACATAACTTCAGTGAGCAAGCACCGTGGAATTTTGCATATTTTATTACTTTTATTTCATGTTCTTTATAGCAATTATGTTTGTGGGTAATTACCAAAAAAATGCTGGTGAAATATTCTGATGCTGCTTCAAATACAGTTTGAATACAGAATTTGAGACCCTCAATTTACCTTTAAGAAAATAAATTTTGTTTTTAAATTACATCAATGTTATTCTTTTTTGTTTATAGCTAAACTTCCAAAAGTTACAAGTAGTAAAAAGTTACCGTCAAAAAGAAAAATAAAGGAAGAAATTAAAAAAGAAGATGATTTAGAAATAACAAAATGTCTTGAAGGAGATCTTAGACAAGCTGTTGAATCACTTGGTGCCGAGAAAGACAATGAAACCAGGTGATTTAGAAACATTTATATTCTGTAGTTACCATATCACTGTTGAATCAACTGATAATTATAGTGGTCATCTTCAGAACAACTGATTTTAAAAACTATCAAATATAATGCTATTTAATAATGCAACAAAAAGTTGTTAGTATTTTAGATAACTCTCAAGTAAAGAGTTTCAAAGAACATATTGAGGAAACCAGGTAAGTAAGAAGTAGCTTTTGTCATAAAAACAAAAGTTAAACTTAAGAACTAAGTAAGAACACTTAGGGAGCTTCAATGATAAAAGACACACACGCGTACAGACAAATAATTTAATAAATTCGTAAAATTTTCTATTGAAAATTTACTAAAAAAATATTTAGAAGGGTAATTAAACTACTTAAAACACCTAAAAAAGGTAATTAAATTGAAATCTTGGATTTAGATTTTTATGGCAGACATTACTATTTATGTTTATTTATTTCTTCATACCTACATTATAAATGAGGTAAAGTAAGGATTATCAACCTATAAATTTTTCAAAACTTTTTAATTATAATGAATGGCCTAATATGTTATTAAATAAGCTGCCAATTATGAAACAAGGCTTACATCGCTTTTAGCTTAAAATTGTGAGAGCATACAATTTTGTAGTTAAGATAGTGTGTTTATATAAGAAAAAAAGCACATTAATTAATGTGTTTATTTCTATGTATGTAAATATCTTTAGTATTGCGTACCGAGTTCCTCCTAATTATGACAGTAGGCAGTCATTTAATCATGTTAAATAGAAACAATAACTATGTTTTTTTGAGGTAGTACGTAATTGAGCACTTTATTGGACCGTTTTTAGGATGAGAAGCCAATCATTATTGTTATAGGAGGTTATTTAGTACTTTTCACCTCCGAGGACAATAATGAATGTAAAAAACTCCTAGGACGTAAAAGTAATTCATATGTTGCCGCCATTACTGTAATGTAGCGTGTTCAAAAATCAATCTGTGTTAAACCTTTATGAGTTTTCTTTAAAAACGTTCATTTTGTTTCTGTTTTTGTTCGTAGACTAATTTTTTTTTCGTTTTTTAAAAGGTGTTTTAATTGACATATTGTGGGTTTATTTGTAAAGCTTTTAAATTTTTGAGTAAAAGTATGAAGCTATGGATGAATTTAATGACGAATCACAAAGGCTTGTTCATTCTTGGTAGCTTAGTTTTTCTAGCATAATTAATAACAGCAGTATTTTTGTTAATTTTGACATATCTAAAAAATCTTTTTCATGTAATAATTTTAAATATCACGTCAATAAATATACATTTTCTCCAATAACTTAAAAAGTACAATGTTAATAAGAAAGAAGTTCACACTATTAATTCTGTGTCATGCTATCTTAAATTGTGGTTGAGGTCTCTTTTTATTCAAAAAACTTCAAAATATCATTAGAAACAATTTTTATCTAACAAATATTTTTTCCTGAATTTTTATGTGTTTTTAAAAGTTTGAAGTAACGCCATTTGATACGCCCGTAGGATTAACCCCAAAATCTAATCAGTTCTTCCTCTCAAACTACATGATTTTTGTGCCTAGTTTCATTAAAATTAAATCAGTTAGAGCTGTGTACAAAAAATGTGTACATGTATACACTCATACATACACCAAATTTTTTATTTTATTTTTAGGATCAACAGGTGCTGAAACGTCGACATTTGATGAAAAAGTGGATGTACAATTTTTGCTAATACATTGTTTTCCCCTTCTTTTAGGAGGTTGGGTAGCAAAATACCAATAACACCCCTACATTTTAACATCTATTTTTTTTCTTACTTATTTATACTATTTTTGTTCTTACTTATTTATGTTATTTTTTGTTCTTACTTATTTCTGTTATTTTTTGTTGATGTAGATGTGAAATAATGGAAAGGATCGTTGAATTAGTTATAGATGAAGATGATGAAGACAATGAAGTTACTGTCAATATTGCCAAGTGCCTTTCTCAAGTATTAGAACTTCAGTCTGATAACAAAATCTTTCCTGAGTCTGTTTCTCTAGAGTAAGTTTTTATGGACCAGGTTAAGCCTGTGTCGTAAAAGAAGTTACTTTTTAAAATCTGTGTCTAAAGGTTATGATTTCAACACAGTTCAAATTTTTTTTAAGGTCCAAAAATGTTTTGAATTGAAAATTTGATGAAAATGAGTTTAAAAAAATTGAGTGCAGGGTACCTCAGAACTTTTCCTCATGGAAAGAAAGTAGCCTTTTTTGGCCCTGGTCTATTATTTAGATAGTTTACTTATCTCCGTCAACTAAATTCACTGAGATGCATTCATTTACTTAACATTTTGTTAAGTCAGCTGCTTGTTTAGCTTGCTGAAAGACTTTTAATACAGCTTTTCTGGAAGTTTAAAGTCATAGTTGTTTACTTACCCATTTTAAATTTTTTATTCATATACTCTTAAGTGCACAATTAAGGAACAAATAAAAGCAAAAAGAGAACTTGAACAAAATGTAAAAAGTTGGTAGTCTCTGTTGGTGTGAATGTTGTGTTGGTTATTCTTGTCTCTCTAGCTCTAATAATTTAGCAGCTAGATAAAGTATGAATAAGGCAATGGACATATTCTGTTCGCTTGCAGAATATGGCCTTATTAGCAATTTTTCAATAGAAAAATTATGTAGTACATTCAAACAAAGTTTTTTAAAAAAAGTTTAAAATAAGTAAAAATAATCCTTGTTTAAATAATTTTTGTTTGAAATATTACAGGAGCTTAGAAGATAGTATAGGTAAACCACTTTTTGTACTTATGAGGAATTTAGCAGAGTTAACATCAGTCTCAGATAGCAGACGTCACCCTCTTAATTCACTTCTTGTAGAACTGTATTCCATTGTACCGAAAATTGGTTACCTTCTTCTTTACTATGTCCTTGCAAGTACTGCATCAGATGAAATGGAAAATAATAAAAGTTCTAGGTAAGTAATTAAATAATAGATTGATATAATGACATTGGGAGTGTACAATAGCTGAATCAGCTGGGTTCAAATCCGTTTTACTTGCTTTGGCGCACAAAAATAAATAAATGTGCCATAGTAAAATATTTATTGCTCATGTGCTAATGGCAACTTTCTAAGGTTTGAATACATGGTCCCCTCTTTGAAATTTTTACGATATTCAAAATCATTATTGTAAAGTTTATTGTATCTGAAGTAACTGCGTGTGACGGTCAATATTTATGGATAATAGATAAAGTTTAATTATTTTAATTAATAGACAGAGATTGCTAGTTATGTTCTTTCTTTATCTATATTTTCGGCAATGTTTCCCTTTATCAGCACTTTGTGTACTGGAGGGGGCTACCTGGAGTATCGGAGTAGGGTACCGGTCGACGGGGCTAACCGAGGAGAGTGGTAGACAGAGTTTCGCCCAAGTAAGTGTTGCCTTAGGGTCAGGTTTCTATTGGGGCTCTCAGAGCTCATAGTTTTACGTAGTATGTACCATGTAGAATAACCTCAATAGATAATCCATTTTGTTCAATCTAAGTTATGTCTCTTATTACCTAATACCTGTACCTTAAAAACCCCTACAAGCTCGACGCCACTTGGTAGACTCTCTTCTGGAGTCTACAACCCCGCACTTGCTGCTTTGTTATTAGTGCCGCCCCCGAGCTTGTTACATGCGCCATGTAAGAATAGTATATTATGCTACTAGGCAGCAAAATGGAATTTTGCAGATGAATTTTATAAATTAGCCCTCCAGCCGAAGGCAAAAGCATGCTATGGAAATTTCCAGCGGAGGTGTAAGACATGGCTAACAATTGACTCTTATGACTCGTGAGGGAAAGCCAAGTCAGGCAAATTGCACATAGAGGTGTAGCCGATGCAGGTAATTGCTGGCACGACTCAGCAATATTTCCTTTAGTAGCATACAATATTTTATCTACTTATAGCTAAATCAGACACAAGAAATTTGATTTTTTAAATTACCGTACTGTCTAATTAGCATAATTAGCCATACTGGTTACGTAATTCCTGTTTTCAAGAATCCCATGAAATAAAAAAAAATATAAAAAATACATCAAAACTAGGATTTTATCTGCCGAAACTCTTTATTTTCGAGGAATTTTGTATCGTTTACTTATTGAGTTACTTTGTTATCTCGTTTAAAACTCTGTATCAAATAATTTCCCTGGTTTTCAATGGCTTTTTACGTGACACCTTAATATATTTTTGAACTTATTGTTTCAGTCGAAATGATAAAATGAAAACATATACTGACTTTTGTCATGAATTAGACAAATCACTGGATGACTGCATAGTTGATGATCTAAAGGTATTCTTATTTTGGATTTATTTATCAATTTTTATAGAGTTGTCGATAAAAACTCTTCCATACCTGTGCTTATAGCTTGAAAGTTCGTTTACTAATTGTTAGCACCAGATGTAAATTTTTGCCATTTTATTTAATAAAAGTTGTTTCATTCTTTTATCTTCATGTTTATTTGAGTTTTTTAATCTGACTTTAATAAAATTTTCAAGGAATGTCAGTATACAGTAGACATTCCTCGACGTAATATATTTAACAACTCTATAATGGCAGATTAAAATGACAGTGTATATAATAGTATTGTTGTACCTGTATATCCTCTATATTTCCTGAAATACCTTACCAAGTATGTACAGAATGTAATATAAGTACATTTTTATTTAAAATATTCTAAACCTGTTATTTATGAGACATTTGAAAATTGATAGTTTATAAGATATATCTCGTTTATATGAATATCTCCTTAAGTCTTTAAAATAGACAAAAGACATTTTGATAGCTACTTCTACTAAAAAAAAATTTTTAAACAACCAACTTTTTCACCAAGTGCTGAGAGACTGAGTTGAACTAATCTGACAACCCATGGAGTGTTGCATGTATTTTAAAAGGCCTTTAGTAATAAAATACTATTCAATACTGTACCGCCATCTGCCTCCGTAGCCGTGGTCGTTTAGTACTGGACTTCGACACCGGAGGTCCGGGGTTCACAGCCCGGGCTATGCTCTCAGTTTATTATGAATAGAATTTGTTCTAAAAATAACTTTCAGCCAACTTTAGCTTCACTTTGAGCATAGTAGATGTGACCCATCCGAGGTGGTTCCCGCAGGGCGAATACCCTGAAGGGCCGAAAGGCCCTAAAACGGGCATTATTATTATTATACTGTACCGCCAGTTTAAGCGAATGACTTATTACGTATTATTTATGGTCATATTTCTTAAGTAAGATGTTATATTTTAATAATAATATTACTAGGTTTGCTATAATTTATTACTTTAATTTATTTGATTAAATTATTAATTATTTTTTTATTACTATGTCAACTATTAATTTAGTAAAATAATTTTAATATTTCTATTATACATTTTTCTAAAATATATCATTACAATGAATATAGAAGCGTTGTACAGTGCCTAATTGAATATTTATTTATAGTTATTACTTAATTATTTATATATTTGTTTTTATTAATTAATTATTTAAATATGTATCATATATTATAAATGTGAAATTTTACAAAAAGTTTGTTAAGTCATTAAAGTTGTTATTATTTATAATGTTTATTTTTGACTAAATTTGGTATTTGCGTTGTAGCTGTGCCAGGAAGATGATGTGCATATGCTCTGCTGGCTGGCTCCGGGAGTATATAATGAATTTCCAAACATAGCTGTTGGTGATCCAAACATTTTACATCTGGTTGTATCTTGTGTTGATGCAAGGCAGTTACAGGAGCTTGTTTGTATGGTTGTTCAGGGTGAGTATCTGAATTTATCTTATTTTTGTTTGTTGGTATTCCCCTTTATTTAAATATTAAAGCATTGTTTGAATGAAGTTGTTGCTCGAGTGGAGTTATTCTAACTATGACACTAAAAGAGGCTTTCCACAAAAATAATGGTTTAATGGTGAAGCACTTTGTTATGTTGAAACCACTTTGCTATTAATACATTGTTTTTATTGAGAGTATTTTTTCTTTGTTTTCTACTAACTATATGGTACTTTTTTTAAGTTAGGGTTTTTAAAGGTAAGATCAACCATTATCAAGATAAGATCAACCTTTATAAGACTATTTTTTACTGTATTTAAGTTTAAAACTTCAAAATAATTCTGGTGCGGAGGTCAGCAAAAACTGTGGAAAATAACAGGAAATCAAAATAACAGTTGTTTAAAATTAAATTTTTGAGTAGATTCCAAGTAAAATATGGGATAAATATGTACATTTTCTTTAAAAAGTTTGAAAAGATTAAATAATAAGATGTGACACAACTGCTCAGGTTATTTATTAAATATGTACTAAAAATTAAGCAACAATGTGATTGATAAGCCAGGGATGCACGCATTTAAAAAAAATTCGCTCCGTGCCAGGATTTTGTGTATCTGATTGTACTTTTACGTATCATGTCAGAGTTTATAAACATGTTCAAAAAAATACATGAAGTTTTTTTTTAATTGTAAAAATTATGTTATAGATAATTGTATTATTTTAATGAGTGCCTGGAGGTACTCATGAATGCTGAAGCTTTAATCATTCTTTTTATTGGACGCGTACCACAAATTTAAGCTCAAAATGTACTAATTAACTAATTACTATACTTACTTCAGTAGCTTCTTTCTTTCACACCAAAATTGGTGTATTTCTTTGCCAAAACTTTATTGAGCTCAATTTTACATAAAATTTAAATTAGCTTGAGCTGTGGTTATTTAATTTTACAATTTCCTATTAATTGTGTTTTTATAGGTCGATTAGTAATGCTACAAGAAGATTCTCTACAAAACATCCTCACAAGTTCTCTAATGTGGGAAACATTTGAGCAAATCTGTCTCTGGCAATTAGTATCTGCTCATAGTATGTCAATAGATTCTATACTCCCTGTTCTTACCAAATTAGACTTTGCCAGCCATGCTGAAGCATTAACTGCCATACTACTTATGCTGCAGCAAGAGAAGTAAGTTTTTATTTTATTTAAAATGTAAGAGCTTATATTTACTGTAATTAACTATTTACCTTCCAATTTTTTAGCTTAACTAACTTATTTTTTACGAAGAAATTTTCATAGAATTGTTTCTAGAGGCATTTTTTAAAGGTTGCTGTTTTATGTTCCTTAAAAAGAAGATTAGAATAAATTTCTAAGAATTGTGAAAACTATTTGCACACTAGCTCACTTAAAGAAGCCTTTTTTTAAGACCTAAATATGAGTTACAATGACCTCTTTTCATTTCTTTGCTATTTAAATGTTTAGTCTTTATGTCTATGTTATCTTTATTTAAATGTTTACTCTGAAAGTTAATTCAAATAATAACTAAATATATTATATTTTCAGACCAACGGCTGAACTTGTGAAGCAAGTACTTAGCAGAGATGTGGGTCCACCCTGTGATATGTTTGTTGTTAGTGTTTTATTATCATGGTGTAGAGATCATGAGGAGAGACTAGGCGAGCTTATAGGCACTTTACTATCATCAAGATGTCCGGCTGGAGGCTCTGCAGCTGCTTCTCCCGCTAAGAGGTAATACTTGTGTAATTCTTGATTTTTACCTCTATTACTTTTACTCATTTATACCGTAGGTATATAGGGAAAGTAGTGTATTCACAAAAAAAACTCCAAAACCGGGATGTTTTTGGAATTATCCATTTCAGGTGTTTTTAAGACCTCCTGAGTAGTTTTCACTAAGTTGTCTATCTGTATGTGTGTGTGTCTGTTATCATCATAGCTCCCAGTGTATTTATGCTAAAGAGTTGAAACTTAGAACAAAAATCAGTCTACCGCTGTAGTTGTGCTATTCGGAAAATAATTTTTTATGAGGTCAGCAATAATGACTGCAAACATTTTTGAAAAATGATAATATAATGCCATCAAATTGAGATTTGGCACACATGTAGCTATGTATAAGACTAACATATGTGCCAAGTTTCATGTCATTATCAGCATTAGTTAAATTTTTATCAAATGACTTTGTGAGATTTTATAAAATTTTGAGCATGCGCTATTACATGAAGGGCTCCACTCTGGATAGGCAGACTATGCTTTTCCATAATTAAAGGTATATTTTGAGGAAAATTTGGTTTGAAGTAGTGCAAAATTAGTCATATTATTTAGGCCTGGCTCTTGGGCTATTAGTTATTACTTAATTTTATTATTTATTTTTACAATAATTTGAAAGGTAATAATTTAATTCAATTTCACGCATAATGAAACATTTTGACAACTAGCACTACCTACTAGAGAACTTTAAAACTAAGAATATTGGATTTTTTTGGACAGACCTTAACACTACATTTTATGTACCCCTCAAATTTATCTTTTTATACACACATGTGTTTTTTGTTAGCATCAACTATTCTATAAAAATTAACAAACGATTAGTAAACAAATCTGCAAAAAAATAAAGATCTTAATGTTCTGTTATACATAGATTAAAAGGTAGGAGGAATATCAAAATAAAATTTTATTGTGATATTAGACCAAGTATTATTAAAATAAGTTTTTTATAAATTATAGTGTTTTATTTATTAGATAAAATGTGTGATTATCACCAAATCTTAGTCAAAACAACAAACTTTGGTAGGAGGAATGTTAATAACTTCAGATGTATTTTACCTTAAGTTCATATGTTTATTTTCTGTTAATACAGGAAAAGAGCAACAACAAGAGCTCAAGCAACTCCAACAGCTGAGAGAATTTTATCCCATCTAGACAGACTAAGACCATCAACGACCAAACTTCTGTACAAAGCTGATGCAATGCAGAAAGCACTTCACTTAGCTCAGTCTGCATGCACTGATTCGCAGAAAAGCCAATTTTGTAATATATTTGCTGTGCTTGAGGTTGAAGAGTCTAGAGGCAAGGGCAGTGGAAGGGGTAGGCGCCCTGCGGCTCAAGCTTCTAATAAAAGAACTGCTTCTGTTATTATTTCCGATTCAACAGAAGAATCTACTGAAGTGAGTTATTTAAGTAATAAATATATAAACCAAGTTGAGAAACAACTGTGATTTCTGTCAGACAGCGTGTATTTTACATTTTGTCCACCAGGAAGTTGGTTCAAATTTTCTTATGGGTGCATTCATCTTGATTTACTCTTGTGAATGTAAACAAACTATTTATGGTACTCGATATTATTGTTTTTAATGCCTTGCTTTTTACTTTTTTAGTATAAAATGTTTATAATTTGTGTAAGAAATATATTTTGTCTCATCCAATAGAGGTTTGAGTAATAGTTTAAATTACTTTAAAGCAGAGTTTTTTTTATTAAAATACATTACTCTGAATACCTAATGCGTAATTAGTACTTTTGTTTTATTTTAATTGTTACTTTGTTGCAGGATGAAGACACTAGAAAAATATCCAGGATGATGAAATCAAAACAAACAAAAAAGAGAAGAAAGGTTGTGGGGTCAGACAGTGATTGAATTGAATGCTGTCTAGTCGCATTGATAGCGCTTTTTTTTATCATGAGTGCCTAGGAAATGCAACAAGTGGTTTCCACCCTATCATAGTGTTAAATTTATAATTGTTTTGTACAAATGTAAAGTTCTAGTTTTTATTATTTTAAGAAAGTGAGTTTAAAAGTGGAGAACTTGCCTTATGAAGGGTATAAAGGTTTTAAAATGTGAATGAACTGAAAAAGGGAAAACAAGTATTTAAAGTTCATATTGTTATGTTTATACTTTTATTGTAAGATAATGGAGGTTAAGTCTTATTAAAATATGAAGGGTTTCCCTGCAAAGAAAATAAAAAACTTAAAAAGTTTTACTGATCTTTTAGTTCCATTTATACGTGAATTAACAATTTAGGAAGACAAATTCAATAAAAAAAAATATAGGCAGTATTTTGTTATTATAAAATTATTGTTTAACTTTACAATATTCCCAATTCAATGCAAATGTTGGGTTGATGACACATGCAATGACCTTGAAATAAATGGGCAATAAAAATTGTTTTGAGTTTTTTTACATTTTATTTAAAGTGAATTGATTTTGAGTGCTTACGATATTTATCATAAAATACTTTTATATTAATAAATCCATGAAATTAATATTTAAAATTCATTAAGTCCCTAATAATTTGCTAAAACCAATTTCTTTCTATGAGACCTTTTAAAAGCATCACCCTTCTGTTAACAACAAACAATAATGTGCTCTACATTCCATCGTGTAGTATAATCAGAAAAGCCGCTGCCAACCCCTCACTTGGAAAAAAAATCCCTACCCTCATAACCGCTGTAATGAATTAACCTCCTTCCTGGAAATCGTTCATTTCGTTTGTGGCTCTTCTTGTGTTTACATAGTTTTTAAAACTACTCTCAAATTATTCGAGAAAATTATATTATAAAATAAAATCTACACAATGGAAATGTAAAAGAAAGCATTGCCAAGAAACCACAGGTAAAATAAATAACCTGATTTGTTTACAAAGTTTTTCCCCACTCCATTCCTGCAGGGATTTTTTTAGAATCAATGGTGCCTAAACTAACCTGTCAAGATTTTTAAAGCAGTTGATAGACTGTAGCCATGATTTGAAAAAACTTCACCCTGTGGCTCTGGGTAACATTTTAAGATAAGAAAGCTGTGAAGAATCCACCACAAATTTTTTACTACTATGGGTACGTTTGCAAGTGTTAACTAATCAAATTGATTTCATCAAAAGGCCGTTTTCCAACCTGTTAATCCTGGTCAGCATGCGGAGTTTATCGGTGGGTGTGACTCAATATCGTAGTGGCATCTCTTATCAAAGTGATTGAAAAAAGTAGATTACTTTAGTAGGACTCAGGTCAATCAAAATTTTTTTTAGTTTTACCATTTTTGTTGGCCTCTTTTTTGCCGACTTCATGTAACGTATTTATTTTAACCTTACAATCCATTGTTGTTAGTTACTTTCAGTTGAATCAATTTTAGCAGGGTTTGATTAAAACTGCTAAATAAATTCACAATTTCATTAACAAGATTCTTTGTCAAAATGTCGAACAGTCTGAAAAAAAAAATGCTTTGTATTGTTTCTCCATAAGTTCAGAAGTAGGCCTCTGTTTTCTTAAAATAATATAATAATATGGAATAAAGCCTGGAGTTGTAGACTTGATGCTCTTGCAGTATTAATAAACATCAGCACAAGAAATAAACAAGATTTTAAAAGTAAAGACAAGTATATCATGTAAACAACACAAGTCAAGCACGCTTCTGTTAAAAGTATTTACTACTGATCTTAAGGAGAGATCAAAAAGAGTTTGACAACTTAACTCTCACTTTGGTGGCAAAATGGCCACCATGATTCTAACCAATTCATAACGATTGGTTCACTCTCACACATTGGGTGACACAATATAATAGTGCGAGAGTCATTACTACCTCTCAAATGAGAGATCATTTGAGGGGTAGTATCAAATTATATAACTTAGGTAGTCAATATTATAAGAAAACAAGTCAAATTCAGCAGTGTTGCCTTTAGATTGTAGATTTCAACCAAAAGAACCTAAATGTAGAGGTAAAATTCTAAATAGTTCTCATTGGTCTGCCGGCTGGGCAGACCAATGAGAACTATTATGAGAAATAAAGGCGGCTGGCCTTTATTTCTGACTTATTTAAAATAATTGTGCTCTAATTTAAATTTGTCTAGTCTATCTCAGGAAATAATTTTCTTTTCTTAAACAAAAGAAACATTCTTACAAAAGTGATTTAGTACATAAAATAATGAACCTGACTGTTAGTTTTAGTATTTGCTTATTATTCAATTAATAGGAAAGGACAAATGACTTCTTTTCTGAATAATGAATCAACTAGATGAATTTTAAACATCTAACACACAAAATACAACACAATTTTTTGTCTCTTTTCGTGCTGGAATTATTTAAACATTTTATTTCTACTTGTGACATTTTTTAAGTATTAGTAAATCCGTAATGTTGTCATATTACATTAAAACTTTTGGGAGAAAAAATACCCCCCCCCACTTACTTGTCGTAATGAAACAAAACTGGGTTTACTTATTTATTACGTAAAGATATACACTTGAATAAAATTTAGTACGTTCACACACACTTTAGATCCGCGTATCGTATGGGATACGATCTCTCAATACGGTAATTTAAGCTGTATGAACCATGCGGAGGAGATCCGATCGTATACGCTAGAACAAGGGAGATGGAATCTAAATGGATCCCCCGATACGCTGTCTTTTTGTGTGTGTACCTTTAGAGACGATCGTATTTAACGGATAACCTTCTCGTCGAACTTTTATTTCACTTCTATATAACTGTTTTTGATCAAATAACTTTTGGAATATTATTTTTTTTAGTGTAACTTTATTATTACGCAAAGAAATTACAATTTAATTAAATATATTTTTTGTTTTAAACTTCCTTATAACCAAAAGTGAAGGTTCACTATACATGACGCTATGTTTTGGCGGGATCAGTCATCACTCGATCGACTAAACAAATACGCTGCAAGAACCATGACGTTAGTTGACCGTATTGTGTACGTATTCTATACGACCCGCGGATCTAGAGTGTGTGTGAACGTACTAACTGTAACTCAATTGGATTATTTTCCGATATATTTAATTTTTTTTCAAAATGTACAAAAGTCATTTGATAAAAATTGAACTAACGCTGAATGAGATGAAACTTTGCACATATGTTAGTATTATACAAGGCTACCTATATGTGTCCGGATAGCGCAATTACACATATAAACTGATTTTCGTACAAAATTTCAACTCTCTAGCAAAATACACTGGGAGCTAAGATAACAGACAACATTGCAAAAACTACTAAGGAGGTCTTAAAACGTGTGACATCCCAGTTTCGGATTTTTTTTGCAAACACAATACTTTTCTTATATACATATGGTATAAATGAGGAAAAGAAAAAACAACTCAATTAATGTCTGTTTTAAACAATTCCTAATAACTGTATTTGATTTGTTATAATTCCTTTTATATTTTGTGTAATTGAGACAAAAAATAATCTAGAGTAGGAACTTGTACATACATATATATACACTGATCAGTACCCTTTCAGGAGAAAACCACCTTCTCCCCCCTTTATGACGCCAATTAATACTTGGTCGGATTATTCCATATTTTATTTATTTTTTCAGTATATTTCTAATGAAAGAGAGGCCATGTGTTGTGTACACTCCATAAAGAAACTTTTTAAAGAACAAAAACATTTGCAAACTAAAAAAATCTTTGGCATTTTATACTTCTAATTCAATAATTTAATTTCTACCATCATGCCTCTATTTTCTTAGCATCAAGTTAGTATGTCAATCTTTTTTATTTATGAAGACACAACTAATTAGCTCATTTTAAACCTCTACTAACTTAATTAAACTTTAATTATACAGGAAGAAACAAAGACTTTACTTTGTACCTAATATATTTCAACCATCATAGTGGTCATCTTCAGAATATAATTCAACAAGCTTTAGATTTATAGGTTGACTTTACTAATATTAATTAAAAGACTAGATTTAAATTAATAGAAATTTTTTTAATTAGTTAAAAAATTAAAATCAATTGGAACAAGCCCAGCCAAACTGTAAAACCC
Organism: Microvelia longipes; assembly: GCA_018340805.1. Classification (NCBI taxonomy): domain Eukaryota; kingdom Metazoa; phylum Arthropoda; class Insecta; order Hemiptera; family Veliidae; genus Microvelia; species Microvelia longipes. Next base: position 113,733 of record JACMZG010000066.1, read on the forward strand.
TTAAGTTATAATTGTATTAATAATTTTATATATGCTTTTCTTTATGTAGTATATATTTTTGGCTTTTCTATGTATTATATAGTTTTTATGTATTTTTATTTTTTTAGAAAACCAAAACTGTAATAAGAAGATAAATTTGTTCGTAATTGTACATAAATGTATTGTGTAAATAATAATTTGCAATACAATATTTTGTTTGAAAATTATTGTAAAAATTGTTTTAATTTAGATTTGTGTTATTATTTTCCTCGTATTTATTTATTGGAAGCGTTTAATTTTGTTAATTATTATGTTAGTAGTATTTACGAGCCTTATAGTACAACACATGGTTAAAATCAGTTGACAGCGTGGGATAATAGTGTTGAGGAACCAAAGAGGTTAGTCAGAAATTGTGGGTGTGGTTTAACATCCAGAAGTAACCTCATTGGCGGCTTCTTCACATTATTTTTCCACGCTGTCAACTGATTATACTTGTGGGTTATACTACATTCAAAACTCTACATACGCAAAAACTCATTGAGATGGTGATTAGATTGATATGTGGACAAAATTCAAGACAGCTGACCAATAGAATTGATTCCCAGGTAGATGACACAGTAGAACAGAATCAAACAGTTGATCTCAGCTAACATTTAAATTATTTTAGAAATCAAATTAAATTAATAACAAAACACGTCATTAATTGCTAAAACAGAAGAGCAAAGCAACTAATGTAAGCAATTAGCGTAATTAAGAACATTTCATTAGTGTTGCCACCACATATCCACCGCAATAGAGTGGTGAGTGAATTTTGTAGGGAAGGAGCCTCAACGAATTAAATCAAAGAGGTAAAGCCTATAAAATCCACTGGAATTAAAAACAGATAAAATCTACCAGGTGAGGTAATTCCACCCACCGGTGAACTTGAGTTGAATAGACAAGCCGAATATGTTCAGGTACTCGGTTGAAAGTCACAAAACAACCATAGTACAACCCTCCGTTGGGCGTGCTCTAAACACACCTGCCCCGATATATTTAATCTTGCACTTTCCCGCAAATGCGAGAATATGTTCTAGGCCCCACTAACAATGTAAACAACATTAAAATAGAAGCAGTGACAAAGTAACATAAAGATCAAGACCGAATTTTGTAAGTTTATCAAACGTTGTACTGTGTTACAAGCGTTTGCATTTCTCCCTTCAATCTGATTTTCACGTGACCATTTCGGAAGATATTCCATGAAAAGTATCTACTAAATCTATCTAACTATGAAGGATTAAGTTAACAAGTATTTCTTAATAAATCTTTTATTCTTTACAAATCAAGTTAAAAATATTTATAGTTAAATTGTATAACTATAATTATTTCATTTTGTTATGCTTTTCATCATAGAATTGAGGACAAAGACCACAGTGAATGTTGAGAGACTTTCATAATATCATAAATCTTCTCGTGTCATTCTATGACCTCAAAGGACTGTTAGTGTCATAACCTCAACAATTACAACTTGAATTTTGAATACCCGCAACAAGTTAGGTCAGCATTTTTCACAAATTAATGAGATTTCATTTAAATGTCTAAATGAAATGACATATGAAACCATCTAGTAGTAAAAACTTGGAGAGTGATACTAACAGGAATAAGATTTAATTTTTAAGTCATAATTTAAGTAAAATTGAATAGTTAGAGAGTTAAGCATAACAGTCCTATTTAAATATGTGCTTAGGCACCATATAAGTTGTTTTAAAATGATCCATAGCACATTAGATTACAATTTTTTAATTAACCTTCGGCTTCAATCATTTCTTGGTCATTTTCTTCCATTTCAACATCTGAATCATGGATTTCTTCAACAATATTTTCAGCCATTCTATCTTTAAGACCTAAAAATTTAAGAAAACATTTTTAAATAAGTAATAAAATAAGCACATGGAGATTAAATTATACAGTTTATAATAAATGTTAATCGATAACTGTGCCTGCAACATGGATAAAAACAAGGCTTAAGCTATTCCCACACCCTGAAAAAAACATCTAGCTTTAAGTTCAAGGCCAAATTTTAGTCTCATGGCCTATGACCCCACGATAAGTACATTTTCACCATCCACTCCACGGGCCTTCTGCTCGAATCTAAGCAAAATGCTTGGGTTGGTTCCAAAAAAAACATAACATGATAATTTGCTAAAACAATAAAAGAAAAAGTAGCTTACCAGCAGCTGGAGAACGTATAAGTGAAAGATCTCTCTGAACTTCTCTAATGTCTCTCTTATCTTCTAATTCTCTACCCTTTCTTAGCCTCTGCATTAAGTAGGTGTTTTGTCTCCTAGTTTTAATTGTTTCTATTTTCTTCATAGCTTCAACTGAAAACAAAAATGTTTATAAAATTATAAAAATAGGAACATTGAATGTACTTCCTATAAATCTATAGATTAATTAAAAACCATACATGTAACTCTTCAAATAAATTTATTTGAAGAATTAAGAAAAAGAGCCCTTTTTAACTAAAAAGGGCTCTGTAGCTAAAAACAGGATTTTCTGATTAATCTTATCTTACATAAGCTTGATCATACATACTATATCTGGTAAGAGTTCAATAAATTATTTCAAGTATCTTCTGTTAGTTAATGTACAGTTATTATATTATTATCTAACTTACACATTAGAAAATAACGTTTGATGTCACAATTAATAAAGGCTCGCAGAATATGAATTGACAACTACAAATTTGCTATCAAACTCTAAGGACAGAATGAGGATTTTCTATCCATATGATAGGGCTTGCTCAAAATTTGAGAAAATTGCAATAATTTCAGTTTTCTTAGAATAAGTATTTCGTTTGCAAAACATGAAGAAAACACTTTTTAAGTTGATACAATTTCCAATAAAAAGAGTGTTTACATAAGTATTCTCTGACGTGAGTTCCTCTTTAAATAACAACAAACTCAATTCTGTAAAACCTATTATTGGGGAATGGAAGAGTTCCTATAGAAAAAACCGCCACGAAGAGACCGTTTTGTGTAGATTAAGACTTGGACACACTCGACTGACACACAGCTACCTTTTTAACAAATGACCAAGAACTGCCAAATGTAGAACTGTGCAATGCATACTTAAAGTAAAACACTTTCTTATTGACTGTAGTAGACTACAAACAAACCATGTTAACTCACAATATTCCCTCAAATTTACCTGACCTTTTAGGTGACAACGAAACCATCATTCAAAACTATTCAACTATTTACGAGAAAACTGAATTTTGAACGAAATCTAAAGAAGAACTTTCACTTATATTTTATTTCTATTTGTTATTTAAAAATATCTATTTCCCTACTTTCAATATCTATTAACCTAATCTAAAAATTCCATCTTCGGCCTACCTATCTTTTGACAACCTTTTTTTAAATTGTGTTAGTTGTCTGAGTATTTGAATACCAGTTCAATTCTGTTTTCATTTAATACTCAATTTTATAATACAAGGCCAATTTTCATAGTAATACTTTATTTTAACCCCAAGCCAGATCAAATAACTCAACCTTTATGTTGTTTATCTTACTTTGTTATTGTTATACGAGTTGCGTGGAGCTAATGATGTTTAATTAAGCTCTACAATAAATAAATAAATAAAAAGAGTGTTTAATCATCAAATTGATGTGACTACAACCAAAGTTATGTCTCTTTCAAAAACAAAGAAAAAACAGTTAATTTATGCAAAGTCAGCAAATTTCTTTGAGCAAATATCGGCTTTTGGTGCAGTTTTTGGCCACTTAAGCTGTAGTATTCAATTTTGATGATTACACTTGTTTATAGGACATTTTATGAGCTTAAAAAACACTTCATATTTTGCACACTACCTCAAGAAAACTGGAATTTGTGTGATTTTCTAATATTTTTTAGCGAGCACATTCATAAGAAAGACTGTGGATAGGCAGACTATGCTTTTTCCTTCATAACTTAAAGGTATATTTTCACAAAAATTTGTTTTGAAGTAGTACAAAATGAGTCACATTTTTCAGGCTTGGCTCTTGGACTATTATTATTATGCTCTTTTGTGTTAGATATATTAAATATTAATCTCTTAATAGTAATTAAAAATAATTTCTTGAACGTTTTTAAAATTATTAGTAAAGCCAAGTGTCATCAGGTGTAAGGAAACTTATCAAGTCAGTTATAAATTTATGACGTCGCCTCAAATAAGATGATAAACTCAGGCATAACAGAGTGTTCCCTATCAAATTATAAAAAATGAACATTTGTCAAAATAAAACTTACCAGTTTTCTGCCATAATTCTCTATCATATTTGACAGGTGTATTTCTTCTTCTCTCAAATTCAAATGAAGGGTCAACTGCTAATTCTTTACCAACTGTTTTCCTGTATGCTTTGGTCCATTTAACCTTCCTGGGATTCTTCTTCTTTTTGAATGCAGCATGGCATTTGGATCGGCAGAATTTAAAGATCTTTAACAGAAATAAAACCCTTGATCAGTTGAGAGAGTATTTTAATAGATATTTTCAAAGAGGGCATTATTTAAGAGAAATTATTGCAAGCTACTTGAAATCAGTTGCTAAACTTACTGGTAGCTTTCTAAAAATGACTATGCATGGTGATAATGTATACCATGGCAATTATTTGTTTTGTCAGCCACATTTATTGTAATAAATAAATTATTTTCCTTTTCGTTTCTTTTTATTTTAACTTACTAAAAAAAGCTTTGCCAATCTCGTGATCTATGTTGCAGAAAAATGATTTTTAAACTTTCACAGATTGCAACTGATGGCAGGTAAGTTTACATTTCATCTAATTAATTTAATAGAATTCATTAGGTAATCACAAGTGTGCAGCCTCTTTACCGTGTTATTAAAAGAAGTTTAATAGTTATAAGCTGCATTAAATGTTAAAATCTATCTTCTAGCACATGGGTAATTTCACTGTTGTTCATCATTACCTGATTAAATCAATTAAATAATAAATTAATTAAATGAAATACATTCCTGCCACGAGAAGTTTCTGTGGAGGTATAAGATGACAATGGCTAAGAGAAGAGATGGCATACAGCTATTTAGTTTTATGACTTATATAAATCATGAAAGCTAATTTCAGACTGAATGTGGGCAAAAAGCAGGAATTAGTCCAAAATAATTTTTTCTTCATGATGTCGAAAGTCCTACTTAGTACATTCACACAGCATACCAAATCCATGGATCATATTAAGTAGGCTACTTAAATACTCTGTAAGAACCATGAGGAGGGAATTAAGTAGGATACGCTAGAAATAGGGAGATGGAATCTAGAAGAATGCCCCGATATGCTGAATGTACCAGGAGAGGCCAATAATGTATATTCCTCTAGAAACTATTATTTCGCTTAAATAATACCATTTTTCACCAAATAATTTATCAAATATTACTTTTTCAATGTAACTTTAATAATACCAAAGAAATCACAAATATTATGTGAAGCTGTAAAAATTGGCTAATAAACAGCCGCTTATTGTATTATTAAAAATAAATATGTATTGTTTTTAGCTTTCTAATAACCTAAGTGAACCTTCATAATAAAAGACCTCATCGATTAACGTACACACATAGATCCGCGTACGTATGGGATACGACTCATCAATACGGTAATTTAAGCTGTATGAACCATGGCGGAGATCCATCGATACGCTAGACTAGGGAGATGGAATCTATATGGATCCCCCGATACGCTGTCTTTGTGTGTGTCCCTTTAGAGAACCGAGTCGTATTTAACGGAAACCTTCCTCGTCGAACTTTATTTTCACTCTATATAACCGTTTTTGATCAATACTTGGAATCATAATTTTTTAAGTGTAACTTTAATATTATGCAAAGAAATCACAATTAATTAAATAATATTTTTAGTTTTAAAACTTCCTTATAACCAAAGTGAAGGTTTCACTATCAAGACGCCATGTTGGGCGGGACCAGTTTCACTCAATCGACTAAACAAATACGCTGCACAGACCGTGAGTTAGTTACCGATTGCATAGGTATTCTATACGATCCGCGGATCTAGAGTGTGTGTGAACGTACTAAAACACGGTGCAAGAACTAGATCTTATAATATGCGTATGGAATACGATCACCTGTTAAATATGCTGTGTGTACGCAGTAACTGTTAACGTATCTATAGTCTCTAGTTCTTACCATGACACACGAGCAACCATTTTTAAAAATCTAGTTCAAAAGTAGCAGAAATTTTTGAAGGCAGTGGGTTTAGGTGATAATTCTATTCCACTTTAGCTTAGATAGCTAACCATAATTTAGATAGCTAATAAATTGTAAAGGACTTCAAAAATCTACTTTGTGATTCAATAGTGAAAAGATTCCCAACGAAAAAATTAAACCGAAAAAGACCCTATCGTAACCTATGATAATAAATAAAACAAAAACTGCAAAGACCAATGTTTAAGAAGAACTGTTATGGGTTACCTGCGCAAGTCGTTTCTGACGAATTGTACTCCGTCCGGGAATATATTCTTGAAGAAACAAAAGTAGCAAACTCAATACGCATTTTTATATACTTTTAATAAAACTACTCAATAGAACAATTAAGACAAATTAATAAAAAATAAACAAAAAAGAGATCAACACATGG